>JASAUF010000481.1:5182500-5430000 GCA_030180095.1 Magnolia changhungtana
GCTCTACATCAACTGGAAAAACTCCGCCAATGGGTGGGGTAGGATCTTCCAATATGTGAGATTTCAGGGAATGGCCCGTCCATGATGTGACCCAAGAGAACTGTGGTCTGGATCATTGAACCACGGGTCCCATTTGTACAGAGCCTGAAAACATCTAGTATACTATGCACATCGTTTGTGAAGCTTTCTGCTGATAGATGTTTGTACGCAGAAAACAAATGCTGCTTGGTGATTATTAAAGCTCTGCCGAATTGAATGAACCGATGACTCGGTTTCTGCAGTCAAATTTCTGGCTGTACATTGGTGATGGATCTGCTCAACGCATCCAAAATTCGAGAATTTCTGTTAGTGACATGCTCACATTTTTCCTCGGATCCCCTGAGTGATATTATACTGATGTATGGGGTTTGTCTGGTAGTTGGACAGAGAAGATTTTTAATAGGAACATTTGCCACAAATTGTAATCCTTACACTTTTCCCAGATCCTTAGGCCCTTTGGGAATTATTGGAACTTTGGAAAAATAAATCAATTTCCATGGAGAGATCTATTTTCCCTTGTTTGAGAGAAAAAAAGTAGGTACTGAAATCGGTTTCCTTCTCAAGGTTTCACTCAAAGGACTTGCATATCAAATTTATTATTATTTTTTTCTTCTAAAGAACTGCTGAATGTCTATTTCCATTGTATCAAGAGACAACACTTGCCATTTGACTACTGGACCTTTTAACATTTTCATGGAAAATTACAAGCTAAAGTCACGCAAAGGATTTATTGTTGGATCCTGCAGTTTTCCCTTGTCTGAGGATTCGATATAGTGGTTTTCTACATTTTGGGTTTAACAGTTACTAATACTAAGGAAAAATATGCATGAGAAAATATTGCACAATTGTTTAGCACTGTGGTGTGATTTTTTTTTTTTTTTGAAAGGTTGTACTATGTTGTGATTGCTGAAGGAAAATAAAAATGAAAGAATCTAGTCAAGATCAATTTACAGATTTGTATAGGTTTACAATCTAATACTCACGGTTGTATATCCAAGCTGCCAATAGCAGACCTTTGCAAATGTCCTCTCTAATCCGATATGATATGATCTTTCCTGGTTGTCCACAGTCATTCTCCTTCCATGTGGAAGGAGAGTGATGATTTGCTGCAAGTTTGGTTTTTGGCTGAGGAAGAGGATCTACACCGTTGGATTGTTAATGTAAGCAACCGTCTCTGTTGCTGTTTCTCTTTTCATCATCATCATCATCATCATGGCTTTCCATTCTTCTGTCACAAGGAACAAAGGAAATGATTTCTATTTTGGATTTAGCTTCACTTAACTACTCTTCTGTAGAAAGAGAGACCAGAATCACCCACACCACCTGATCAAAGCAGCGTCTACCACTACAACACCCAAGCTCTGTGAGTCCACCATGTCTACCCCCCCACTGTGCCTGGGCCAAACTAATGTTTTCCGGGCATGGAATTAGCAGAAGCATCGAATTAACACACTATAATTAACCTTCTACCTGGAATGGGCACTTGGGTGCATAGCACCCCCACATGAAGGGCCCAAAGAAATCTTTGAGAAAGAGATTCTGAGATTCTGTTTTATTTTGTCCATAGTTAGCAAAATGAAATAAGGTTAAAAAATGATGTGGGAAATGTTTGTCTTTAATTCGGTCTTGATTGTTAAAAATATGGTAAAAAATTCATTCAGAAAACTGGAAATGCCGAAGATTCGGAGAATGAAAATGGATTTGTACTAAAAAAAAAACAGACTGAAAAAGGGTTATATATGTATGTATTATATATAAATAAGGTTAGAATATAAAAACTTGGATTAGCGTGATTAGAATTTATATCCACATGGAGAAACCTAACCTAACCTAACCTAACGTGTGTAGAAATTCAAAGGGTGTTCTTTGCATCTGGCAAACTTTTCTTTTCAAATAATCCCCATATAAATGAGCTCCCCTTTACTTACCTTCTATTCAATATAATCAATGGGGCACACCGTGATGTATGTTCCTTACATCCACGCCATCCAACTACTTTGACAGCTCATTTTAGGACATGAACTCAATAATGAAGTAGTTCGAAACCTTAGGTGGACCACACCAGGAAACATTGGTGACTGACTACACACCATTAAAGACTTCTTGGAGGGACACTGAAATGCTTATTTGCCATCCAAGCTGTTGATAAGATCACAAAGGCATAGATGAAGAGACTACACAAATTTCATCTTTATCCAAAGGTTTTGTGGCTCACAAGAAGTTTTTAATGGTCAATTGCTACTGTTTCTTGTACTAATGGTTCATCTGAGATTTTTTTCTGCTTCATTTTTTGGATCATGCACTAAAATGAGCTTTCAATACAGATGAACGGAGTGGATGTAGTCACATACATTACGATGGGCCCCAAAGTTAGGGGTCCCACCCACCACGGTGGATCCGGGGATCCACCGAAGCCGCGCTCATAATAAAGAGAGTCGGCTATTCCACATAGCCACGTGCTTATTTGACCATCAATCTAGTTGCTCTGGATGGAAATTGGTCCAAAGAAGCGTTGATTTCATGATCCTAGCCATCTGATTAGTGGCCAGTAAAGGGACGGTAGATAACAAACTGGGTTAAAAAATCAATGTTAAGGGTGTGCAAGTGAAGAAAGTGACGGCTAAGATTGTCTGATAGGCACGATCTTTGAAAACGAAACCATCTACAGTAGGGCACACTACATGGACGGTGGGATGGATAGATAGCCCTGACACGTGTATGTGAGAGATGTTCTGCCATACTACGGTTCTTACACCTCTACTGATACCGTAGAGGCTGTAGGGCCAGCGGTCTCCCCACGGCACAAGTGGATGGTGATGTATCGATCGGGACTGGTCATCTACTTTCTGGTGCCGTGGGTAGACGATCTGTCACATGATCCTAGCCATTAGATCAGTGGCCTCATATATTAACGGTAGTAAATAAAATATTGAACGGTCATCAGGGTTAGCAACATATAGATTATATACAACCAAAACCTACCTATGTTGAAATGACAAAAATACTCTAAGATTATCCCTTCAGCACAAATATACATATACATCATGCCCTGACCTCACACATCATAGAGGAGCTAACCTGATGGACGGATTAGATTTCACATATACATATCGATGGGCCTTAGATTGGGAGTTTTATGCTACGTAAAGCAGTAAAATAGGCCGTCGGGCTTTAGTTGCCTTCGACAGCTGTAGCCCGTCGAGAACCCCACATTGCTATAAACACTGCATACATTTTGGAACATTCAAAATCAGATTGAGATTTAACAGCAAGAGGAACTTTTAAAGTCATGCACCGAACAACTGAGATAATCTAAGTATGTTCGCTTCCTTAGCTTTCATCTCTCAGTATCAATGTCGGCCTACCAGAGTGCTTTCATTAATGTTCAATGCACTCCCCTACAATAATCCTATTCTACAAATTGTTGTGTGCAGGGCTCACATTAACTATGTCCATTACGTGCACCCCTTCAAGTAGGTCATGCTTAGGGAGCAGTTGTGATGAGGATACCATAGTTCAAAAACCTGGAAATTCAACTCGATATTTAAATGACTCAACTCAATATTTAGTAATAAAATTAAAATATTGGAAAAAGTTGTGTGCTTGTATATAAATGGACTGCTTGGATTTTAGCTAAGGATGACTTAGATTTTACTAGCTCCCTCCTCTCTTTGCATTTGCTTGTAACATCCATCAATACATTTGTTACACTGCCTCATGTTAAGACATCAATCTAAATTAGAGGTAGATCTAAATTTTGAGTGGGCCACAGATCTAAATTTTGAGTGGGCCACAAAACAGAAAAATGTATAGATGGCTCACCAATCATTTGCGACTTTCTCTTTATCTTTGTGCATGTAGCTGCATTCATTTCTTCCATTTTTCTATCATTTTTTTCCCTCACCCCCTTTGAAAGTGCTTCTCATCCCATTTCTATTTCTCCCTTCCTCAATTTCATGTGTACTGTTTTACCCGCCAATTCGCTGGTAATGTCAAGTTATGCCAAATAGAGTTGAGTTTCATTGATTTGTTTTTTTTTTTTTTTTTCCGAGTTCAGTAGGTTTCTCTAGTCATGGATGGCTAGGATTGAAAACATATTGAGTTAGAAAGCTCGATCTGCAGTTTAGTGTGTATTATAGCTTTTGATAACCATAACTTTGAGATTGTTTATCGGTTTTGCGTGTATAATGTCATAGGAAAGTTAGAAAGTTATTGCTGAGTTTTATGTCCTGGCCGATTACCAAAGGTTTATTGTCTCCCAAATGATTTTACAAAATTAAATTATTGTGAAAGTTAAATTTAAATTTAACTCAAAATTTACTTCTTTTATTTTATTTTATTTTATTTTTTTACGGTTTTATGATTACAAGAATCCAATTGTTGTCCAAATTCTTTGTTCACCTAAGACTCCTCAGATTTAGGTAAGATTAAGCATATTTTTTCTATTTTTAGTACACTATTGTTTTGAAAAAGTTTTCAAGTTGTTTACAAGTTTGGTTAGGATCAATCCTAATTTTACTATATTTGGTATTTTTGTGAATTTTACTTGTTATATTTCTCTTCTTAACCACATATTTTCAAACCACAAATTGAATGGTTAAGACTGTCCAAATTCTCCAACCACATATCTATCTCATAAAAATTTAAAACCTGAGTATAAAGTGCATAGATATGGATCATTTATGAGGTTGTTAAGTTGAGAGAAGCATTAGGTATTATTGTAGGTAAATTAAATTTAAATTGGAACTCAACCAACATTAAGAACCTTTTTTCTCTTTTAAAAAAGAAAAAAAGAAATAAATTAGAGACTTGCTTGACCACTTCTACGGCGACATTCAAGACGTTGAAATTTAGCGGATCATCAAACATTTTCTCTCTCTCAATGATACAAATGAGGATGATGAAGGTGGCCAAATAAGAGAGGTGTGAGAAAGTGAGATACTTGAGTGGTCCTCTCCTTTTATGTCCTTTTTTACAATTTCCTTTTGATGTTTGGTAGGTAAAAATGAAGTATGAGGAGGGAGGTACCTGAAAATTAATTTACCAAAATTAGTAAAAAATTAGAAAGGGGAAGCCCATCTGTATATTGGGTCAGATTGTACATGGGTGAATTTGGACAACTGATGATTTCGTTTCTAGCCATTCATTTGATGGTGACCGCTGATGATTTTGTTTCTAACCATTCATTTCATGGCCACCGACATGATAGACATTTCATCAGTGGGACTTTGAGGCTATGCTCCATCCACCAAGGCTTCCATTATCTGCGGTGGACGAGTCACCATTATTTAAGAAATGCCTATCACCACATTTCTGGTCTAAATAAAAACTAGCAGCTATTGACATTTTTACCCACAAATTAGTTTTTTTAGTTGCTAAAACTTTTCATTATTTGAGGACACGAAAAGGGTTTTAGAGAAAAGGAAATGACTTACTATAAATAGTAAAGTTACTATTTAACTATAAATAGTAAAGTTACTATTTAACTATAAATACTAAAGTTACTAGTAAACTTACTATTTATAGACAGTCTCCATTCCTGCTAGACTTTATGGTTATTGGCAAAAAAAATAGTAAGTGTCCAATTTGGCATAACCACGTTATTCTCCTAACTTTTCTAAGCCCTTTTCATGTTGGGCACGACTCCTACAACTCAAATGATCAAAAGTTATACTCCAACTAAAACTTACTATTTATAATAAAAACGAAAACAAAAGGAATTTTTGACCGTCGATCTGATGGAATCTCACAAATCCGTTGGCTTAAGTAGTTTCTCCTACCCCAAAATCAATATATAATATGTCGAAAAACTCATCACGGTTTGCAAGATAGAACTGTTTTAAGGTTATGATGGCCTGGATCGTTTCCGCCTCCAATCAGGCCTTCTCTGGTCCATCTTTGCCATAAAAGTGTCTGCAACCTGCTATACATCAACTTCAGGTCACTGAAAAAAAATGGCAACAATTGATTCAAATGCATAAGAGAGGACCCAATTGCCATTTGAATCCATTGTCTAAAGAAGAAAAAAAGCAAGGGTTTCAAATGGCACATTGCAAAGTAAGCAAAACCAGTGTTTATTGAGCCCTCTCAGTACCAACATCTGTTTTGTATGCCAGTTTTCTTGAGCTAAAAAAAAAAGGTAATCTCTTCTAGCATTAGATTACAGGAAAGAAAGACCCATAAAAACTATAAATTACACTTGAAAAGAGTGCACAAGAATCTAAAACTGCTAATTTTCATAAGACCACACTAGAAATCACAAGAATGCCTATGGAGAGAGCATACAAGAATCGAAAACTGCCTATTTTGAGAATTTTTATTTACTAATGTCCACACTTACAATGAAGAACTCACTTCCCAATCATAAGTACAGTTTATGGGATTAAAAAATTGTACTCAAGAAGAGCAACACAACAAACAGAAAATAAGAATCGATTTTTTTTTTTTTTTTCTCAATTTGGCTTTCCATGAGGTTGCTGAGGAAGGGTATATAAGGATTTTAGCTGCCTGTTGATGAGTTTGCTGTTATGGATAGCTAGTTGGAGTTCCATGTCATCAGACCACCATTGCTGCAACCCATGAGCCTCAAGAAACTTCTGTGGGCCCTTGGACATCACAAACAGCTTTGCTGAAACATTTCCTGGAGCTTCCATCTTTGGCTTTTCAACAATGTCACTAGTACTGGCATGGTTTTCAGCGGTTCCGACCGGATCTGTGTAGTAACAACAGATGTAGTCGCTGTTGTTAACGTATAGATGTGGAACCCACTTCTTAATTTCTACACATACCTTGCCTTCTCCTGCAGGATTCTCTTCTGCACAATTGGATTGAGCCTCACTTCTTGAAGGAAACATATCTTTGATTCTCTTCCAAACAAACCCAGCTTTCTCTCCAATGTTTCTCAAACTCATAGCTAGTGAAATAGAAGGTGGATTGAATAGATGAGACTCAACAAAGACTCCTTGTTTGGCTAATGCTTTACCCACTTGGAGAGCAAAACCAGCTCCTAATGAATGGCCCGCAATACATACGTTGCAGCTCCCATATCTATCAACCACTGAATTTAGAGCTTCCAAAGCTACCTTGAATCTAACAGACCCCTTCAAGCTTTCCCATGCCAAAAACCGAAGATCGTCTTCCAAATCCCTCCTGATTGTTGTGCTCTTCAGTAAGGTTCCCCTTAGTGCTAGAATAGCCCGTGGAGCACCGCTCGGTGGCATCACTATGAAGTCAGCCAGTGCCGCAAATCGATCCCATTCTATAATTGCTCCAAATATAGAGCCATCTCTTTCATCCACTAATGTCTGGACTAACTTGTACTTGAAGGGCTTCCACCATTTTGGAGCTAGACCATTTTCTTCTGTTCTCTTCTCTTGCCTATCAAGTTCAAGCAAGTATACTGCTTGTATGAAGCAGGCTATTACTGTTCTTTTGTAGTTGTTATCCTTCCTGTAAGAAACAATAACAAGGAAAATTAGGGGTCGTTTCGATTACTGTAAATGGTTTTAAGTGTAAATCATTTACAGCCTGTTCTGTTTGTCTATAAGATGTAAATGATTGTTTGTGTTTGGATGGCCTGTAAATTGTTTAAGTCATGTAAACGGAGAGTCAATCTTTCCATTTATAGCCATTAAGCTGTAAGTGGAGACTCAATCTTTCCATTTATAGCCATTAGGCTGTAAATGAAATCACAGCTTTTTGCCTGTAAATCAAATGGGGCTGAAAGCTGTAAATGATTTACAGCCTGCAAATCATTTACAGGCATTTTTCAGCATCCAAACACAGACTGTAAACCATTTACCTCTAAATCATTTACCGTTAGCCATATTTACAGGCATCCAAACAACCCTTTAGCTGAAAGCTGTAAATGATTTACAGCCTGCAAATCATTTACAGGCATTTTTCAGCATCCAAACACAGACTGTAAACCATTTACCTCTAAATCATTTACCGTTAGCCGTATTTACAGGCATCCAAACAACCCTTTAGTACCGTCTACGGACCACTCAAATTTATGTTCTCTTTCATTCTCATGGGAAGTTATATGACCATCATCGTGACGATATGCTTGAGCACTGATTCATACAACCTGAGCCGTTGGTTTGGAGATCCAAGCTGTTGATTCGATGGCCACATGGTCATTGAAATATGTCCTAAAAATGTCAACTTAGACAATTCTAACCTGTCATCAGTGGCTGCAAATAACTAAGAAAATAAAAACCAAATGGGATAATGGTCATTTTCTTCTTTGAATGGTGAGAATGGCCAACGCTTGGGTGGCTAGGATATTCCGGTATGGGAAATTTTGGGGCACGGTCCAACCACTGCTAGTCTTATCAGATCAATGGTCTAGATCACTGAAAAATGGCATCAGCTGTGGAAGTCAGGAGCAAGAAAGCATTATAGTATCATCAGTGACAAGGATCATATAATTCCTATTTTCTCATTACTAGAATACAGAATCCGACCCAATTCAGGCCGTTATTTCATAGAACAGTCAAAATCCCAAACACCCATATAAGAGTTCATTTCAAAATCAAACCATAGAATCTCACTTGGGTCAGAAACCCCATATAAGAGTTCATTTCAAAAGAAACGCGTTCAGGCACTTGGAAACTGAGAATTTCGAGATGGGTCTTACCAGCTAGAACTGATTATATCTCTCCAATTAGGCAACAAAAGATTGCGGGGACCGGAGACATGGAAATCGTAAGGATGTCCCTCTTCAGCTATCTCTGTTGCGGGGCGCTTCGCCATCAAACTACCTCCTCTCCCTCTATTCTTCTTATTATTAGAGATTTTGCACGAGAAGAAGGCAGAGAGAGATCAACGGTCAGCAACACAAATGAAATGGGTCTTCCTCAATTCTTCCTACTAGAGATTTGCATGAGAAGAAGGGATAGAGAGAAAGAGCAACGGTCAGGAAAATCAAAAGAAATGAGGTTAGTGGTGGGGAAAGAGGAATGGGAGAAAGGTTCTGCATTGTCCATTTCAGATGCGATTCGATATTTAGGAGAAACGGCGCACGACTTTCCTGTAAACCGGCATTACACAGATCTCCTGTAACCCAAAGCTCTGTGGGGCCTACCACCATGATGTTTATGTTAGATCCAATCGGTCCATCCCTTTCTTGAACTTATTTTAGAATATTCAACCAAGAATTAATGAGATCTGATGCTCAAGTGGGCCATACCACAGAAAACGGTGGGGATGGAAACATGAGCCGTTAAAGCCTTTCTGGGACGAATTGTGATGTTTACATTCCATCCAACCCGTTCATAAGGTAATTTTCACATGGATGAAGGGAAAACATAAACAAAACATGGTTCACTACTTTTTTGAGCCCCACTAAGGTTTCAACGGCGATTTTTCAATACTGACACGTGTGGACCACTTGAGTATTTTTATCTCCCTCATTTTTGGGATCATGTCCTAAAACAATTTAAAGAAACGGATGGACGGAGTGGATATGATAAAAACATCATATTGGTCCCACTGAGCTTTCAGTTACCGGGGAGCGGTGTACGGGCAAGTCGCTCCGTAGAAATTCCGGATTTTGAATGTGGGCACTGCACCGCCAACGGTCATATTTGAGACTCCGATTAGGTACCAGTCAGTGCTCTGTGGGCCTCACCATAATGTATTTATGTCATCCACGCCGACCATTCATTTTTCTAGCTCATTTTATTGTAGAAGACCAAATTCAAGGGATATAAAAATCTCATGTGGACCATACCACAGGAAACAATGGGAATTGAACACCCACCATTAAAAACTTCTTGGGGCCCACATAAGTTTCGGTTTAAGATAATATTGTGTTTTCCATTAATCCATGTCTTTATGTCCTAATCAATAGTTTTGATGGAAAATAAACATTCCAGCGGGCCCTAGGAAGTTTCTAATGGTGGCCATTAAATCACCACTCTTTCCTGTGGTGTGGTCCACCTGAGTTTCGGATAGGTCTCATTTTTGGCATCATATCGGAAAATAAGTAGTAAATGTGGATGGACGGCGTTGATAAAACACATGCATTATAGTGGGGCCCACAGAGCTTTTCCAGGGCCGTGCTCGGCAATGGAGGGGTCGCTACCGAAACCGAGTACTCATATTTCGATCAGATAGCCGTTTATTTATTTATCCTTAATGGCTAAGATCCGTGTGTGGAGACGAGTGAAATTAAATTAACTGTTGATTCTGTTTGACCAAAATACCCTTGCAAAATCTGCACAAACAATTTTTTTTCTTTGATTGCAAGGGCATTTTCGTAAGATAAAAAATATCTGTACCTTGGAAGTTCAGGTAATTACCATAATTTTACTCTTTTCTTCTAATAAAAAGGGTCAATTTACAATGTTACCGCAACTTTACCGTACTGCTTATAAAAGTTATCTTTTCAAAAAAAAAAAAAAATGTTACCGCAACTTTACCGTACTGCACCAAAAATCCCACCAATGCATCACATGTGTGGCAGATCCCATCCATGGAAAAGGTCCGGTCCATCATGAAGATCACGTAGTGTGAAAATCCGGCTTATCTGTTCATCTGATGGGGCACCATTCATTGATTTTAATAGTATGTTCCATCTGATGGTTGGATCAGCCATTCTCTACTTTTGTTTGCTCCAACAATGTAACTGATGGCTGCGATCACCCGATTACAGTGACTTTTGGTGGTGGCCCACCCGCAATGGTTCCACTGGATGATAGTACAAATAGCCATTCACATGGCTACAATCGGTGGACGTCGAGCCTATTGCTGTTCACAGTCGATATAGATGGATTCACGTGCATAGCAGTTGAAAATTGAAATCCACCGAAGTTGAGGTACTATAAACAGCGAAGGCTGGTGGGACCAAGCTATTGTGGGGCGCATGTGATGCCTACATCAGATCCACCTTATCCATAAGGCATGCCTTCAGGTTAGGCCATGGGACTAAAAATCAGCCAATGGTAAACTCAGGTGGGCCACCAATCAATGCATCTGGGATAACCCACTAAGATGAGAGGGACATACATAGGTAAGATAATAATAGGTGGTAAAAGCAAAAAGCAAGGATTTTAGGTAGACCACTACATGTTTTGCCGGAGGTGTAATTTCAATTCCCATTACCATAAACTACCATGTATTACATCAGTATGAAAATCACTGTTGGCTTGACTGCAACAATTGGTGGGCCCCACTGTGATGTTTAAGTGAAATCCACCCGATGACCAGGTGTGTCACCCATTTTAGCTCTAGTGGTAAAAAATCAGCTCGGTGTGTGATTCAAGTAAGCCATAGAAAGAGAAACAATTTGAAGAGGATGACCACCCTTGATTTTTCAGGGCCCACCATGATAATTATATGAAATTTACTCCAACCGTTGGATGCAAAGCTAAAATGTAGGCCTTGGGACAAAAAATCAAGCCCATTTCTGATTTGGGTTGGCCACATTTAAGTTAACAGTTTGGAGGGTGAGCATTACTATTCTCTTTCTATGGCCTGCCTGATTTTTGGGCCATAACAGTTATAATGGGGTGACACACCTAGTGATTGGGATGGATTTTTACATAACCATAACAGTGGGCCATGTTTGAGAATTTTTTAAAGTATGCATGGGTCCATGTCGGACTTCTGCATGAAAATGATATAAATTTCACTTTGTGAATTGGGTGGGCCCCACCCTGATGTTTATCTAAAATATAGACCATCAGTCATCTATTATGTGACATCATTTTGCTCACCACATGTGACCACCCACTATACAAGTGGACCAGCCTGATTTTGCACTGGCCCCCACGTGATGAGGGTCCTGTATTCCACACGCGTGCCACATGGGCACATGGGCTGCAAATCACCTCACCAATCTCTCCTTGGCCAGATTGTACTAGCACATCCCAAATTTTATTTCATATCATAAAAGAATACATGGGTCATGAAACTTCCCTGCATTTCAAGTCTACTCAAAACTATAAGAGAAAAATCATGACCTTTGATCAGATAACACGAGCAGAGTCCCCAGCTTCACATATCAATACAGCTGTGTCTGAATTCAGCTGGCTGGCCAGCTTGGGTTGAACCTTACTGTACTCGTCCCTGACGAATGAAGCTGCTTCCTCTGTACGATCGGGATGGACAAATGCAATGCAGCAGCCCCTGAATCCTGCCCCACTGAACCGGGCCCCGAACACACCCGGAGTCCTCAAGAGGATCTCGTAGAGTTGTATCAGTGGCTCGCAGCCTGTCATATGAGGAAACATGCAGTAAAATATCATTCGGGAGATTCCTTTTTCATTTGGCAATTGAAGCTTGGTTGATTTTTATATATATATATATATAGAGAGAGAGAGAGAGAGAGAGAGAGAGAGAGAGAGAGAGAGAGAGAGAGAGAGAGAGCCAAAAACATTTCACCAAACAAAAGAGATGTTGGGATTTTGAACTTTCTGCTATAACTTCAATCATTAATCTAGACAATATGACAATCTAAACATGCACTAGTGTGTTCCCTATAAGCAACATGCTGCACTGGAAACCAGGTGTCCCCTGCCGGTCCTACAAATAGTCATTTAGGAAAAGCAACAATGATCTTGACAAAAAAGCCAAAGATTAGATGCATGGTTTTTAGAGTCGGCAACTTAGATCGACTCATTCAGTCTTAAGTCGAGTTATGACTCACCTGAGCCAGGGGGTGTATCGGTCTGACTTCCCCAAGTCGGGGGTGGCTCAGGAAGGCAACTTGTGGTATCGAACCAGATCAGCTAGCACTGAATCTGAGTTGACTTGGAGGATAAGTATGGGACTTGTCTGAGTCTTGGAACCATGATTGGATGTCTAGGATCTTCCAGTCTGGAGACACTCTGGTCTTCGGTCATCCACATTGAGTTTTGTAGGTTCAACAGCCTGGATTAATGAATCATGAATCCTGTTTCGGTGAATTGGGACACATGCATCATGAACCTATAATTTCTCTAACTAAAATGGCCATAGTTTCACAAACCATTTACCACTTACATCATGTGTTGATTTACGTCAATATGATTTCCTGTTGTTTCCGTTACCTGTAATTACAGAAAATTATATTCTAATACGCAAAATTACACTGAATCACTCCAATTTTTTTTAGACTAGATATTTATTATTATTGGTTATAATTGTGGGATCAATGGCCACGAGGCCTTCTTGATCCTTACCTTTCGTGGCGGAGATCCAGGTAATCCCCACTATGGTTTGCGAAGTGGGTCATATGTCTTTTCTAACATCCCTCAAGTTTCATTGAAAAAATTGTCCAATTTCCCAATGTTTTCCAAAAATAGTGATATATTATGCAATACATCTGATATTTTCTATGCTATACCTAATATGTTTCCATATCCCAAGGGTGTGATACATATATCGATATCGATACTGAAATATTGGTTGGGATAAGGCTTAGATGATGGTGATGAAGTGGGTTCCTTGGATGCACATA
The DNA here is from genome assembly GCA_030180095.1 of Magnolia changhungtana. Classification (NCBI taxonomy): domain Eukaryota; kingdom Viridiplantae; phylum Streptophyta; class Magnoliopsida; order Magnoliales; family Magnoliaceae; genus Magnolia; species Magnolia changhungtana. The sequence goes on from JASAUF010000481.1 coordinate 5,195,987, forward strand.
CACATTAATTGGAATATCCGTGGTCAACTCAGAGAGAATGGAACATACCACATTCATAGTTTTGTACAGAACTAAGTCCCGAAGCTGAAATCAACCTTCCAAAATCTTCCAATTTACCAGAAGCCCAAGCTTCAAGTCCTGCAAGATTTTCAAGTACCAATCCATAAAGTCAGGCAGATTAGTAGTTTTTAACTAGAAGGCTCTGAAAAGTAAAAGTTATAACATTCTTCAACATTTTCATGTAAATTCTTGAAGGTCACACAGAATCAATAAAATTTGTGGCAATCTTCATTAGAAAGAGAGCACACAGTACATGTGTACAGGATCCAGGCCACCCACTAGGTGGGGGCAATGGCACCATGAATGTGCCTTGGCCCAACAGTCAAGGTCAGTTCATCGAGCGGGCAATGTATGACCATGGATATGGACCGTTGATCATCTTTTTTGCTTTTTTTCTTTTTTAAAATGTTACCATCCATTTTTTTTCACACCTGCTGCCCACCAGATGAGTGGACTAGCTTGATTTTGGCTAGGGTACGTTCACAATGACCCTGACCTGATGAATCGGCCAGATCTCTCACACATATGCCATGTTGCCACATGCCACATATGGCCTCATCAATGTCCCTCCTGTAAAATCAGTAATACCTTCAGTAACCCGCATATTTTCTGAGAAGTAGTGCTCTGCTCTTCTAGCGAGATTTGGTTCTAACTTGTCCTACGACATGAAAAGAAAAAATAATCACATTCATGAAGAAACCGAATCTCTTCATGCTGGTGGCTGATAAAATAGCAAACAAGAACTACTAGAACTAAGATGTGACAAGATCAAGGTGCACATACTTTAATAGTGAAAAATACATAATAGTTGAAGGAGATATAAAAGATGAGCAGAGTTCTGTCCTACTTCCTAGAGCAGAACTAAAATCAAGATGCTGAGTTCCCTATTCATTCTGAACAGGAACTTTTGGTACTTAATTTGTAGATGTGGGGCCCATGAATGGTCTCCAAGACATTGATCTGACAGCCCCCATCATGGATGGACCATTCCCAGAATATCCTCTCAATTGGTCAACTCTAACCTTCTCCATGTTGGCATGTAAACACATGGTGAAAAACTTAAAAATAAATGCACGAACAGACCACGTTCAATGGAAGAAAGATCAGAGATTCGATGGCTAGGATCTTCCAATTTGAGAGATTTTAAGGGAATGGTCCATGATGGGGGCTGTCAGATCAATGGCTTGGATAGACCAACCATGAGCCTCACATCTACAAATTAAGTTATGAACAGGAAAATCCCCTGTTTGGAACGAACAGAGAACTCGGCCTCTAAAATCCAACACAAAATGGTTATTAGCCTACCATACAAATATGGGGTAGGTGTATGCCTACTATGAGTATACATGTCTATGTTTTAATGTAACAAAACAAACCACTGTATTTTCTTGGAGTGATATTGGATGCAAGCAACATGTCAATGTGAAGTCAACACACATTGGAAAGAAAAGCATTAATGCAGGCATGGATGTAAACGGGAATAAGAACATCATTGCAGTATCACTGTTTCTTCAGAAATCAATGCTTGCATAAGGATGCTCGTCTTGTAAGTAGATGAACAATCACAATTTTACCGTATTTCATGTTTTACGAGTAAAACTGAAATTTATTGTGGGTATGAATATAATAAGCTTTGATAAGCCCACTCATGTATACATGTCAGCTAATGCACATGCCACCGGATATGCCAGCGCATGGGAGAGGTGAAATATCCAAGCCAGCCATCAGGTGTATCCAACAGTGTAGATGTTATTCGCAATGAAAATGGTGGTTCATTCGGTGGGTAAGCCATGATGTTAAAAAGGAGGTTGGCGGGTTAGAAAACTTCAGCTCATTTTTTCACAAATGTACATTTGTTCAGTTAATTGTGGCCCACGTCACCGGTGGACCAACCTGATTCTTGGGGACAGTGAATCAAAGTGACACCCACTTGGATATTTCACCTGTCTGCCATGCTGGGATATGTGGTGGCGTGTGCATTAGCTGACCTCTACACGCGTGTGGGCTTAACAAAGCTCTGGATATTTCCACAGATTTTCTTCTTCTTCTTCTTCTTCTTCTTCTTCTTTTTTAATAAGAAATGAATACCTTGTGAGCTTCGTACACATCCAGTTCAACTGCCACCATGAGAGAAGAAAGGAATCAGTCCCCACAATGATAAAAGAAAGTATATGTACTCCAATTGATAAAGAAAATGGACCAAAGTGTAACCGTTGCAAAGAAGAGGGTCGCATCTTTCATTCCCAGAGACCCTGCAAACATCGAATATCAAGTCAGAAAAATGAATAAAACGAAGAAAAATAATTTAGTTAAGAAAAAAGCACTAAAGAAAAATTATTTTCACAAAAGAATATTTAAAAAAAAAGAATATTTAAAAAAAAAATAAAAAAAATTATGATGAATGCAACATTCATTCAAGAAAAATAAAGGATGTTCCTTCCTCCTAACTCTCTAGTTCAGAGGTTTGATCTTATGAAGCATACACATGCCAAAGTAAACATTGAAAAAAAAATAAATCAGACCACCACTTATATACGCAACACTAATGAGTAATCCCAAACTAACTTTTGGTTGAGATATTGGTGGGCAATTTCATTTTGAAGCAACTCCACATTTGGATAGTGGGAAAAGTGAAACCCAGATGAGTGATTTTTTTCCCCTGCTCTTTTTCCCGAAAATAATATTTCATTCGTTCCAGATACTACTTGAAACAAGATATTATTTAGGTGGTAACTATCCTCTCTGCACCCCAGTACCCAAGGTACTTCTGATCATACCTTAAGTGAAGCGAGTTGTTTACAATTTGGACACAATACATATGGCTTTTGCTACATATCCACCTTTATGGAGACATTAGCAAGGTCTCCAGAGTCCAGACCTTTTTAATGACACGTGAGACACCCAATTGTCAATTTGAACAGTTCACTCTTTCATACAACTAGGGACAAGCCATGGTGCAAAAATCACACCTATCAGATGATCCTAAGCATCTGATTAATAGAATGGAAAATGGACCATCAAGATTGAGCGGATAAAATAGGTCCAATCATCATCTTGAATCATCTACCCGGTAGATCCCAGCTCATTGCTTATGATTCCAAAGTAGCACTTTGGTTTGTTGATTATAACCATGTGATCTATCATCTATGGCTCATAAAAAACTGATGGTTGTAACAAATTGGCCTCATTCATAGGGTTAGGATCATCCAATTGGCATGATTTTTGCACCATGGCTTGCTCCCAACAGCACCATTGAATGAACAGTTCCGATTGATGATTTTCCACATGTCAGTCAATAGCAACTGACTGACAAATTTATAGTCTTGCACTGTGCATGGCTATCTTAATATGATAGTGTAAAAAGAAAAACTTACTGTAAAAGAGCTCTAGCTGCTGCTTGGCACTCGGAAACTCGGCAATTATATCCAGGATTGCTTGCCAAAGCATGCTTTAAGCCTGAAAATGCCAACAATATCTTGTATGCTTCCTGTCCCTTAGATTCTTGGTCTCCAAGCAACTTCGGCGGGTGTATAAGCATGTACTCCTTGGTCTACACAAGCTAAACCAAAATTAGAATAAATACTATAGTTATCCCAAAAAAAAGTCGGTGAGTCACCCAACTTGACGAGAGAGAGAGAGAGCATAATTATAGTTCATGCTCAATTGATACTGAAGAACTTTATGAGGAGTTTCACAGACAACATTTTTTTTTTCATTGGTATTGGATATATGAGAAGATCAGTACTAAGAGAAAATGGTTACTCGTAGCTATAGTTGAACAGTGTTTTTTTATATTTAGAACTTTTCCAAGGACCTAGCAATTTAAGAAAGCATGGTTTTCTACTCCTTATCAGCAGGCGTGTGGTTTTGGGCAATGGAAGGCTTAAAAACAGAAATCTTGTATCAGAACGCAAATGAGATAATGCATCATGATCATCAAATATCATAGCCATGCCATTCATCAAGATACACTACCTAATGTTTTGATTATAAAATAAGCAATGTTTTGCTAAATGATTATATAATAAAGGAGCTTTGCTCAGCCCACACGTGTGTGCAATACAGCTCATGCACCCGCCACACGTGCCAGAATGGCATGCTAGGTCTGAAATCCAATCCATCCATCAAAACGGTACCACTAAATTGATATCCTAGTCCAAGAATCACATTGATCCACTGGTCAGGTGGGCCACAGTTTCTTTTTTTTTTTTTTTTTTTTTTTGGGAGGGGGGGATGTCCATTATGTGAATGAATGGCTTGGGCCACAAAAAGAGTAGTCCAATGTTGTATATATGTCTTCAATGTATCCACATGGAAACTCATGTCAAAAGTGTGTGCAAATTATCATTCCTCTAATAAGAACTTGACATCTACATCATAACCAATTCTTGAAAGAACAAAGATATTCTTAATTTAATGGTCCAAATTGCACCATCCGTACAATAAAAAGAGAAAAATCACACATTACCTTGCAGTTCATGCGGGTGAGGCAACCATAGCTTGAAAGTAAGATTGCCGACTGATCTAGAATGCCATTTCGAAGACCTAAATATTCATTTTCAATTATGCTGCACGCCAAAAAAACTGTTAGGATTCTTATTGACATTAGATAAACTTAGGCTGCCAAGTAGACATGCGAATAATAACTACAGTCAGTCCCATTGGAGATAATGGCATGTGATGCGGACTGTACTTACCGATCCAATTCAACGTTTTCTGTAGTGGAAATCGTTAAGCTATTTGCACTTTCCAAAGCCAACAGGTAAGCAACTCCAACCTATCAGTAAGAAGCTATAAGCAATTACTACAAAAGGACGTGAAGATGTTCATCATTATTCCAGCTTATTCAGAAGGATTATAAGAAGATGGAAGACAATCAAATCAGTTTTCTTTTTCAAGAAGACTTTATTTCTTCCTTCTTTTTTTTTTTTTTATTTATTATATATATATATATATATATATATATATATATATATATATATATATATATATAAATCAGCAAATAAGAGATTTTCACTAATAAAAGGAGAGCCCAAAGGCCCCCGCGAGTGCGCACACACAAAAAGAAGAAGAAGAAGAAGAAGAAGAAGCTGATCACCATTTGAAAAAGGACAAACAATACTCATCCCTTCTGCCCAGGAACAAACAAGGTGTTTGACTCTCTTGATAACCTCAGGAATAGATATGCAAGTTCTGTTAAACATGCAGTTGTTATGATCCTTCCAAATCCCTCAAGAAAACCACAGCCAAGCACAGCTCCCAAAATAGTTTACACTTACTTATGAGGATGCCGAATACTCCATTGTAACAAACAAAGGCTGGATGGTACTAGGCATTGTCCATGCCATGTTGAAATGCACTAGGAATAGGTTCATACCTCATGCGGAAACTGACAGTAAGTGAGGAAATGGTTGATGGATTCGATATCCCGAATGCATAGACAGCAACCATTAACAATGATCGTATGATAGTGGCACAACTTGTCCACCAAGAGAATATGATCCTAACAGGCCAACCTAGCAAATACGATTGTTCTTGGGGGAACATCAATTAAATTCACTGTAGAATATTGAAGTCAGCCTAGGTGATACTGATAGACAATATGGTTGAGAAATATCCCAAGTTCCCAACATGAAGATTGAGAAAATTAGAGTTAACTGTTGGAAATGTGCTTCAAATATACAATATAGGCCATAAATGTATCTTGTGTTCTTATTAATAGGTCAAACATGTATTGTTAAAATATACATGTATCTTTAATAAAGTAGTATACGTGTATCCTCCATAAGGCACATACATGCATTCACCATCAAAGATGAATGGATATACGCACCACATTAATACCATCCACGCGTATAACATGATTGTTCAATGCATTTGACCTTTCACCACGAGTCACTTAAAAGGCTAAACATTGACCCATTTGAGACAGAAAATCTTCTCTTCTTGTTCTTTCATTTTGAGTTCCTCCTGTTTCTTAAGTTTAAAGACAATAGTCTATCTTCCCAGTAGTACAAACTAGTAATAGACATCATTTTGATACTGAGACCAGATACAGACTCTGTAAGGGTTTGGGCTCGGTTGAATCCCGGAGACAGTATGCAAGAGCTCTACTGCACTTTTGGAGATGCATAAACCATCTTCAAGAAGCGGCATTGTTGCGCACCTCTAAGCCGAAATTCTTTAAGTGGGTTACTCCATCACAAAAACTAACACTCTCAATATTCATGATGGATGGGCTTTGGATTTGGAGAAGGACGAGTTTATTTTGTGCTAATCACACATAACAGTGTTGCAAATAAAAGTATATTGTAAAGGAATAATACAGAAATAGGCTAAAGGATACATATGCCATCCACAAGCCCTTTGGTATGCAGCTGGAGCTTATGGTTAGGCGACCAAAACCATTATTCTGATGGGACCCAGCATGGATGAATATGTGCAGGACCATCTGATCATCCAATGGAAGACTATGGGTGGTACCATTGCTAGTCGAGCAAAGATGAGCACATCATAATCCAAATCAGGCCCATCCAAGGGTCCAAATTACAGATCATACAACTGTCATTTGGACCACCCAACAGCCTAGATAGAAGATCTGGACCACTTCAAGGGTCCAAAGTGACCTGATTGATGAGGTTTAACCCTACAGTTGGTATGTAGAGAAGTTTAATGAAATCTTAACTCTTTATTTTTTATGCAACCAAATGGCCACACGTGCCGATTGATCAAGATTTGAAGAAAAGGCCCGCATCCCACACGTGCACGCTCTACACGTGTGTACAAGAAAAGGACCACCTTCCCTTTTAGCCATCCTCACTTTCCATTTTTTTCAAATCTCTAAATTAGGAAATCTGCTCTTTCTTTCATATCTTTATTTTTAGGTAGGGAATAATTTTAAATATTTTCTTATCTAAGTATCTTCTTATTTTAGGCATTTTCTTAATTATAGAATGCTTTGTTACTTAGGTGCTTTCCTATTTCATTGATTTTTAGATTTCATATCTTTTATTACAGATTGTAAGGTTGATTATATAAATAGGATCTATGTCTTGTGGAATAAGACAAGCTGATTAATATTCTCTTTATGAAATTTCTTATTCTCTATGGTAGCTGTTGAAGGGGGGGAAAAGTGATCTCTAGTTCAAGACTAGAGGACTATTGAGCTTGCTCACAGTCTTGCATTTGTGATCTCTAGCATTTGGCTAGAGGATTATTAGGTCTTTTCCCACAATCCTTTTATTTTCTTATTGATTTATTTGCTTTCCCTTTCGGGTTTGCATTAGTTTTTGTTTTCCTTGTGTAAGTACTTTCTTTTGTTCCAAGTTGAGTAGGATTGCACCTATAAAATGGTCTGGTGAGATGTAAGCAACAGAAAATTCTCTACAATTCTTTCAATATTATTCTAAATGGGGTTTGTAGCCTATAGGCAATTCATATGAGACAATGAATGAATGCTTGATTATTTGAATGATTTGCCTCATTTTCTTGTAGTTTCTTGCAATGGGATTCTAGCCAAGGAGAGATAATCTTCTAAACTGCAATGCCTCTAGATCTGTTTGGTGTGACTCCATAGGATTTCTTTCTAGTGTGATTCCACATAGTTATCCTTTTTCCCTTTATTTTATTTTATTCTATTGCAGGAACTAGTACTTATATTCTTTGGGTTAATTCCTTTGATTGTGCTAAATTAGGACCATATCACCAGAATCTCCTCAACGAGACAACCTAAACCCTTGGATTGGTGGCCCACATTTGATGGGTATGAAACAAGACAGTAACAGGCTAACAGCCCACATTTGATAGGGATACTAAAGATTTGATGGCTAGGATGTTCCGATATGGGAAATATTTTTTTAGTGACAGCCATTCATTGTGGGGCCCATCAGATCAATGATTTGGATCGACAAAACAATGGGCCTACCTGAACAGTCTCAGGCCCTAAGAAAATTACATTATCCTCAGGCTTAGGATCATTGAATCCCCCCATATTATAAGCAATCATCGGCGCAAACCAGTTACAGTTGATTCATTCTCCATTTTCAATTGGTAAAAAGGAGTTTCAATGCTCTGGCATTGCATGCATACAGTGCCTGATTTCATAACTCCTTACCATAAGTTGGCCACATGAACTTTAAAAATAATAAGATATGATGGTTAACATTCCTCACAACAATCTCTACCTCAATGATATCCAAACTCAATATAATGCGGGGGCATTTTCACACTGGGCTCGAGTGGAGTGGCCTGTGGGATGCAAGGGCACACTGGGGGTGGGCGGCCCGCAGAACCCATGTATTTGAGGCCCGTGTGAGGCAGGCGGCTTGTGTGAGGCAGAACCCATGGATTTGGGGCCCACAAGGAGGGTTTGTACGAGGACCTAACCCATGGATTTGGGGCTTGGGCTATGAGATAAAGGGATTAATTCGCCATGCTCTATCAGTTCAAGCTTTTAGAGCAAGTGGTTAATTGTCCTACATCAAATTGGTATCAGAGTGGGAGGTCTCGTGTTCAAGACTCCTCACTGGGGGTGATTAATGATGGGGCATTTTCATCATAATATGATGGCAGTAATTCATCATAACATGCTAAAAACTTTATTTAAAAAATTTAGTAATATGATGGCAGCGATTCATCATAATATGTTAAAATGATGGCATATTTGAGAGCGGGGGCACATTTGAAGATTTTTGCAGTCAAACCATCACAACACAAAAATGAGTAGATAAATGCACGATGGACTTACTGCAGCTGAAGAGCTAAGCCCTGAACTGTCAAGTCCCTCGGAACCGCATATAAACCCAATGATACCCTGCAACCAAAGCAACAAATAAACCAAGACATAAGAATTCTATAAATTGACCATCGCAAAAGTTGCAAGTAACATTATAAAACTATACCACCAGAAGATCTGACATGATTGCTCTTCATGGCATTACAAACTTTATCTATGGTAATTACATTTTAGTTATAAACTCGCTACCTAGGAGATCCAATTTGATGGCTGAAGGCTGAGAACAAAGACAACATCTACATAGGGTTGTCAATGGACTGGATTCGGGCCGGGCCAAGGTCTGTCCAAGCCCATCCTGCAAAATAAAACCCTGGCCCAAGCCCAGCCCATAATGATTATGCATGCCCAGGTCTGAGTCTGACCCGAGCCCAAGCCTGACCACCCTCTTTTGTGCAAGATAAAGGCTGTTGTTAGGTGTGCCCAATCATGCTTTATAGGACAACAATGCAAACACCCTTGGAACCTTAAATGGGCCAGATTGGGTTGGGTGCGGGCTAGGCTTACAGGCTCTTAGACATAGCCCAAGCCCAACCCAATTAATAAACAGGCTTAAACTTTAGACCCGGATCCAGCCATCAGTCTAAGTATTTCAGCCCAAGCCTGGCCAGAAGCAGGCGCCCAAAAGCCCGACAGACCAGCCTAGCCAATTGACAAGCAAAAATAGATTTCTATCCAATACATAAGTTGGGAATGCAAGACAATCCAATCATCCAATGGGAGAGCACAAGTGGTCCCATTGCTGACTGACTGAAGATCAGACCCATTCAAGGGTCCATGACCAAAGGATCAACAAATCCAACTGCCCACCTTGAAGATCTAGGCCATCTAACTGCCCAGATTGCAGACCTGGACCACACTGGGGGTCTAGATTTAGCTATGGAAGATCAGGACGATATCAATGGCCTTGATGGGCATTTTGGACCAGATCAATGGGCTCATTGGACTGAGATGCCAACAAATGAATCAAGGGGCCCAAATTAATGACCAGTTGGACAATTGAAGCCCATGGTCCAATCATACAGCAGTTCTAGTGTTTATATACAAACTTTAGCCCTTATTCTATGGATTTTTACAACCTAGCTCATAAAAGCATATGAATGGACAGGATCTATTATATAAGAAGCTTTGGAATTTCGGAGTCTTTATTTAGCTGGATTCTTAGTTGGATGCCTCCAACTTTAGTGGTTTGGAAGGCTCCAACTGGTCAATATTCCTTAAGGCTCTGTTTGAGATCAAGGAAATGAGAATATGAAATTGGTAACCATGAACTTGTCAAATCCATGCTTCTTTTTTTTTTTTACACACACACCCACACACACCACAATGGGTACTCGAACCCATGACCTTAGTGTTGACCTGTGAGTCTACCACTAAGCCATGAGTAAGGACCCAGTCAAATCCATGCATTTGCATTGTTTTTCATTTGCCAAATCCTGGAGTCAACTGTTCAGTAATCAAGACACAAATTGAACAATTTGGGGAGTATTTATTTCAATGGCAGAGTGTCTTATCCATGGATAGCTTTTGTTGCTTTGGAGAGAATTTCATTTTCTGGATTTCCCAAATCTTCTTCATCTTCCTCTTCTTCTTTTGTTGAGAATTTGGATTTGACCAAAATCAGAGAATTTACGGGGGTATGAATTTGGCAAATCCCCAACAGAATACAAACAAGGAAGATTTTAAATCCATGGATTTCACAAATCCCTGCCCCAAATCCCTCACCCCAAACATCCCCTAAAGATTCAGGTTAGATTAGAAAAAGTTAAGAATCAAAGGGTACCAGCCTTGGTTCCTTCCATTTAATAAGGATTTCTATACAAAGCTATAGATATAACCATACATATGGATTTTAGAGATGATGATGATTTCAAAAATCTTAATAAATAGCAATTAGCTTAGTTTCTTCTTGCTTCTTGCGATGGGATTCTCCAGTTATGCAATGCCTTTAGAACCCCTTTGATGCAACTCCATTGGGCTTTGTGTGGACCAATTCCGGAATTTTATCCTTGTGTGTTCTTTTATTCAATTTACTAGTTGAACTTTGGATTGCTTGAAATTAATTGTGGCATACAGATATGGAATCAGTATCAAAAGTGGTACATATTCAACTCTTTGTGATTCTAGTTTGATTTCATCCGTAAGGGTACATTAACTGTGCTGAGGACATTACCACCTAACCAGTATTGCATGAGGCTCAACGGTAAAACTAGAAAATGGGTCCATGTCCATACAACCCAAACATGGAATACTAAAAATAAAGAATAAATATATCGGAAAAGAAAATACAGAAATGTCTTTCCAACCTTTTTGGAAAGACAGTCATGTCTTGCCATATCCTATTCAACAGTGGAATGGCGGAAAAGGATTTGTGTAGCCGACCCCAATTAGTCGGGATTAGGCATAAATGATGATGATGATGATGATAATGTCTTTCCAACCTGGGTGAGATGATATCCTCCTCTCTGCAATGCATACAAGGCACCTCTTGCATAATTTCCCCAATCACATTCTTCACGGACTTTAGATGAATCATGTGCATTTTCTGTATTATTTGCTGTAATAGATCCCTTCGGATGCTGAACTTCATCGACTCTGTAAATCCACCCATTACAGAACAGATCTTATAAAACCCATATAATGTAAGTGGAAAATGTAATATATATAACAAGATAAAGGAGATGCCAACATTGTTAATAAGTATAAGAAAGGTAATCTTGTACCTAAACCTCACTTCTCCCTGAAACTGTCCAGATCGTAGTAGAACCTAAACCAAGCAGAAAATAATATGAGAGAAAATAATGCATGGTATGGAACTGGCGTTGGTTTCACAACTTCAATGGTCTCTTTCAATGTACCCCAAACTCCAACTTGTTTGGCCCTTCCAGCAGATACAATACAATACAATACATTTGATGTTTATAATGGCACAAAAAACAGAAACCCACATCTGTTTTTGCAGTTTGTACCCTTTGCACGCCAAATCATAGTGTGATCAGAACCTGTTCTTAGCATGCGATTTGGACAGAGTGCATCTCCTGCAAAAGCAGGAATATCTAAGCCTCTCTGAAGGTTTTGGATTGACATAAGATACTCTTAACCATTGGTTGTTTATTATTCGACCGAAACAGCCAGTCTACTTATAACTTAAATAAATAAATAAGAGAAATGCTCCGGTGCACCTAGTTGCATCTGGCCACTTGGATAGTCCAATCAATCGATCTCTACTATCTATTGAGTCCATAACACATTCTATGGGCTACACTGCAAAAATCACACTGATCAGATGAGCCAATCCATTCCAGGTTTGTCCTTGTTTTTGTAGTCATCCTTTTCCAAGACATGTATAGAAAGATTAGGATTGCCTAATAGAAGTGACTCTTTAGAATCTGATGGTCCCCAATAAATAGATCCATCAATTTGTGGACCTATTTTGTGTAAATGATCTTGACTGTCCATATTAAAGGCTGCTGATCAGATTATTACAATAGTCAGGTTGGTGTGATATATGCATGATGCCCTATGAAATCTTTGTTGGACCCAATGGACAGTCAAGATCAATCAATTGGATTGTCTACGTGTCCCGATGACTTATAGTGCTCTAAGAGCACTGTAGCTTTTCTCAATAAATAAATCCTTGACCACAATAACTTGTAGTACATTAACTCAAAATAAATAATCAAAAGGGAGTTCATAAGTTTCCCATATGTTCAAGAAATCACTCCTTTGCTCTCTCTCTCTTTTTTTTTTTTTCAAAATTACGGCAAAACATTGACAACTATAGAGTTTCGTTTCATAATACTCTTATATATGTTATTAAGTCCTTAATCAGAAATGAAAATTGAGACTCTACCTGAGTGAACAGAAACAAGCATACCTGAGAGTCATCAGAAGGAATAAACCCCAAAAGTATTCCCTTGTTAATTGTCATGGCCGAAACAGTTCCACCCTTTAAATGCCAAAGAATAGGAAAATGAAGTAAATAAATAATATTTAAAAAAAAAAAAAAGACCTTCAACAAATGTGACATCATACTTCAAGCTTGCAAAATAGTAATCAGAACGCATTTGTGTTCATGACCTTCAACAAATGGAAATTGTGATTAAGATTTCAACATTACAGACCCTGAAACTGTGCAAAAAGTTATGAAATGAAATTCTGTGATTTCAATTTCCTAATTTAAATTTCTCCATAGGGGTGGCAATGGGATGGGTTTGGGCCGGGCCAAGTTAGGCCTGGGCCCAAGCAGATGCCCAAGGCCCAAGCTCCACATGGGCTGGGCATGGCAGGTCCAACCCAAGCAAAAATTTTGATAAAATTCCTAATTCCCCTTCGATTTTTCTTTTCTGTTTTTTGGGTAAGATAATCAAAAAAAGAAAATACAAACTGCCACTCAAGGCACCTAATCCTTGATACACAATTTTGCCCATTTGAAATCCTCTAGAGAAGAACTACTTCTATTACGGAAACAACAATTATTCCTCTTGCTCTAGAGAGTCCAAAGAACAACGAGCAGAGCGACTTTCTACTTGGACCCTTCTCCCAACAACACTAGAGTGCCAAGAACGGAATAGACCCTCAATAGAGCTTGGCATTGCCCAGGGACAAATGAGAGCAAAATACCAGACTAGACATCCCTAGCAAAGGGGCAGCGGACGAGCAGTTGATCAACTAACTCTACATCTTTGAAGCAGAGGAAGCAAATGTTCAACAACACCATAGCCCTTCTATAACAATCATCTATGATAAGGACTGCCAACAAGCAAGGGAAAAGCCAAGACTTTAGGAGACACCGTAGGATCAGACAAGGCCAATATGGTTGTAGGAGCCAAGATTCTCAAACTAGAAAATGGTAAAATAAAAGGACCTCACTGAGAAAACTCACGATTTATCTTTCAATCAAATCAGAGAATCTTTTACGCTTGGAGAAAGCTGGATCCCTAATAAACGAGAAAGAAACCGTAGCATATCATCAATCTTTGGATTTGACATATACTACCTGCAAGGAAGAACTCACACACACTCCCATCCGCAGAAGCCGAGAAACAACGAGCAATGGAAAACACCATCAACAAAATAGAGGCTGGCCAAATTAGGGAAATCCGATTGAAGCGAGGACTTTGCACTCCAAACATCTTCCTAGCATCTGACCTAAGCCCATCTCCAAAAAAAAAAAAAAAACACCACCACACCAATAGACACTTTGCTCCCAACCTAGGCAAACCTTCCAAAGATAGGATGCCCGATAAAGAGACGAGTCCTTGGTCTGCAAACCCATGTTGGAGGCGCCATATTTACCAACAATGATGCTCCTCCACAGACTGTCCTCCACCTCAAATCTCCTAACCCACCTAGCCAATAAAGTCGTCTAATACCCGCACCCCCATCTGCGTATAGCCTACACACCTCCCTCTAATTCAACAAGTGGTATTTGCCCTTAGCAGCTCCGTCTTGCCAAAGTAAGTCCCTCATTGCCAATCAACCCTAGTAGGAACAGACTTCGGGCACCGGAATAGCGACATAAAATAGAGAGGGAGATTGGAGAGGGCAGTCTTAAATGAAGTGATTCTACCCCCTAGGGATATAAGTATACATTTCCATGACGAAAGCTTCATCTCTATTCTCTCAATCACCTTGCCCCACAGTGTTCCGCATACTTATTGACACAGAGAAGCAATCCAAAGTAAGAAGGGAGAGACCAGGCTCAGCAACCAAAAATGCCATCCAGTCGAAATACGCCCTCCTTAGACAAGAGAATCCTGAGAAGCTCACTATTAGCCTGCTTTACTCTAAGCTCGACATAACTTTAAAACAAATTACAATTTTCCTGATATTGTCCACCATGGACTCATCGGTCTCGTAAAACATAAGGGTATCATCAGCAAATCGAAGGTGGCTTACACGTTAGGGAACTTTTTTATCTTAAAGCCTAGGAAGAGGCCCAAAGATTGACCCTTGACCAAGATCCAAATTAGGGCTTCAGAGATACGAACAAAAACGAAGAAAGGGGATCCCCCTAATGAAGGCCCCTCGAGGCTTTGAAGAAACCAAACAGAGAGCCGTTAATGAGAATAAAGAACTTCACAGTCGAGACACAGGCTTGGATCCATTGTCTCCACTCAGCTCCGCACCCGAGTTGAGCAAGCATATAATCAAGGGAAGATCAATCAACATGATCGTAAGCCTTTTTAAGATCTGGTTTCTAGATGACCCCTTGAATTTTCTTAATTTATCCATTTATCAAGTAAGCCACATATGCGGAATGAAATAAACACTTTAGATGAATGAAACCAATGGTCCGCATTTAAGATGGTTGCCTAGTTAAGGATTAGAATGGCATATTCGTAGCATACAACAGATGTGCATATAAAGTCAAGTCTGGTCGGGTCAGGCTAAAATGACTTGAGCCTAAGCCCAACCTGGAAATTGATACGGTTATGCATGCAAGGCCCAAGCTAGTAGGTCCAAGCTCGGCCCAAAGTTGGGTTGGGTTCGTCAAGTCAAGCAGGCTTCCCGGCCCATTGCCACCCTTATTTCTCCTTCTGTAAAAAAGTTTGGTTATTTACCTAAAAGGAGAAAGATGAAAGTATGGGGTCCCGAAGACACTCAGATTATTTTTTTGAGAGATAACGCAATATCATTGAAAAAGGATCGACAAGCTACAAGAGAAAAACAGAAAAACAGGAAAAACTAAAAGACTACGCTGAGATGGCGAAATCCATTAAACAACAAGGAATAAAAAGTCCGCTTCCTTTAAGGAGGTGTCGAACGTGGCCCATTCGATCACCAAATTGAGAGCATTGAAGGCCACTTTCTCCACGGAGAGGGGGAGTTACGAAAACATCTTTTATTTCTTTCTAGCCACATTGACCACCACATGGTGAGGGTGGCCATTCTCCAAATCTGAGTTTTTGGCTTTCCTAAGCTGACACCGTGCCATGCTTTGAGCAACAAGTCAATGGATCTAGGGATGCACCAATGGATGTTGAATCTTCTGGTAAAGTCTGTCCATATGGAGTAAAAAAAAGGGCAATGGAGAAGAAGATGATCGACCAATTGCGCTTCCTTCATGCAACAGAGGCATATGTTGGGCAGCACCATCCCTTTTTTCCTCAGGTTGTCTACAGTTAGGATCCTCTTGTTGGCTACCAGCCATGCAAACACTTGAATTTATTTATTTATTTATTTATTATTATTATTATTTTTTTTTCTGAATGGGACCAAACGTGGTGATGGGGGGCATCGAGCGGCGACTGCAGGGGGGCGAGGGCATTGTAGAAGGATTTGATAGTGAAACGCGAAGACTTGTTCAGTTTCCAGATAATTTTGTCCTCGACACTGGGGTTAGGACTAGCCCTGTAGACGCATTCCAGCAGGTTGGCATAGTTTGGAATCTCCTAGTCTTTGAGGTGTCTCCTGCAGCAAATGTCCCATGCCAGCTTCCTTTCCAGGAAGGAGAAGCAGTCAGCCACCACGATATCCTGGTTGGGGGCCAATCTGAAAATAGAGGGAAACCTGTCTTTAAGGGGGCTGTCACCTACCCAAAAAACCTTCCAGAATCTGATTCTGTTGCCCTTTCCTAGCTCGAACCCAACCTCACTGAGGACCTCTTTTTGCAGACGAATGATGTTCTTCCAAATAATCGAAGCCTTGTGCTTGGACAAGGGATTCATCCACCAGCCCCCGTGCGAATTGCCCTATTTGCACTTTATTATCGAGCTCCAAAGGCTACCGTCTTCCGATCCTAACCTCCAGATCCATTTCCCGAGCATGGCCTTGTTCATGTGGCTGAGCTCCTTGATGCCTACTCCACCCTCTTTATAATGCTTGCATACTTGCTTCCAGTTCATGAGATGAAATATCTTAGAGTTTTCTTTGTTGTGCCATAGAAATTCACGTCTCAGTTTGTCAATAGCTGATAGAATCGAGGGAGGGCATTTGAAAAGAGACATGAAGTAAACCGGAAGATTAGACAGGGTAGATTTGATGAGCGTCAGTCGACCACCGATCGATAGAAAGCGGCATTGCCACTTTGCCAGGTGTGTTTCGAGTCTAAGGCTAACCTTATTCCAGGCCGCTCGGAAAGAAGTCTGTGTAGCACTCGAACCAGGCAGCGAAGGCCTGGGTTTCTTTAATGGACGGGTTCACCCCGAACGGCTTGGACTTAGCCATGTTAATTCTCAGACTCAAGACCACCTCGAAGCATCAGATGGCCGTGCGGAGGTTGTCCATTTTGCTGGGAGAAGCCTCAGAAAAGACAAGGACGTCATCCGCAAACTGAACGTGCGATATCTAATCAGGCTTTCCTTCAATGTTGATGCTAGAGAGGATGCCTTCTGCCTGCCCTTTGTGAAGCATCCTTGATAGCGCCTCGGCAACGATGAGAAAAAGAAACAGGAAAAGAGGATCCCCCTGCCTAATACCCCTGTGACTCTTGAAAAAACCTTTCGGCGTACCATTGATTAGGATAGAGAAGAAGGGAGATCGAACGCACTCAGCGATCCATCTGCACCACCTGTCTCCGAAGCCCATCCGCTTTAGCATGTACGAAAGAAACTCCCAGTCGACATGATCATACGCTTTCTCGACGTCCAAACTGCAAAATAAGCTTTTTGAGGCAGATCTAGAAGAGGAATGGAGGCACTCATTGGCAATCAGAGCACAATCAGTGATCTGTCTATTTGGGACGAACGCGCATTAATTAGGAGAGATCACTGATTTGATCACTTTCTTTAGGCGAGACGCAAGAACCTTCGCCAGAATTTTGTAAGGGCCCCCAATCAGACTGATAGGTCGGAAATCGTTGAAGGAGGCCGCACCTGCTACCTCAGGAATGTGTGCGATGTCTTTGGACAGTCTGCTTCTCTCGTGGAATTTAGCCAAGAATTTCAGACATCAATTCTTATGGTCTCCTAGAAATGATGAAAACAACTAATCGGGAAGCCATCGGGGGCTAGGCGCCTTGTCCCTTGGAGCGAGTTGATAGCGACTTTAACTTCTTCTTCGGAGAACGACAATTCCAGAGAGCTTGCCTCAAAGGAGGATAACATGCTCACCCGAAGGTTGTCGAGACGAGGTCTGGCCCACGATCCCCCATTTAACAAAGCACTGAAATAAGAAACAACCTCTGTTTCGATCAAAGATTGATCTTTCGTGCGGGCTCCTCCGATGATAATACTTGTAATTTTGTTAGCGGTGGCGTGGAAGGAGGCTAAGCTATGGAAAAAAATTGTATTTTTGTCACCTTCTTTGATCCATTTTGCACGAGACTTCTGCCTCCAGGAAATTCATTTTCACGAATTCTTGCTGACAGATTCTGAGTGAGCTGAATTCTCCTAGCCAGGCATTCCCGCGTTATCGGGGACTCTTCAGCATTTGAGTCAATCTCCTGAATTTCAGATAGAATTGCTTCCATTTCACCTTCTCTGGCGTTCCAAACAGTAGACTTCCACTGCCTTAGATTGGGTTTGAGAGCCCTGAGTTTTGAGCAGAGCGAGTGGCCCGCAAAACCTTTATCCTGGAAGCCTTTTCACTAGTTGGAAACCATTGACTTAAAGCCTGGGATTTCAAGCCAAGAGATATCAAACTTGAATGGTTTAGGGCCCCAGTTGAGTTCCTCTCCAGAGAGGAGAATTGGTCAATGATCAGAAGTTGTTTTCAGGAGAATGCTCTGAGACGAGTGAGGGAAGAGATCCATCCATTCGGGCGAAAGTAAGAACGGATCCAACCTTGATCGAGAAGGATTGAGCCACCCATTGGTCCAAGTAAACCGCGCCCCGAGCAGGGGGAAGATCCATGAGATCATTGTCGTCATTCCACCCGAAAAATGCTTTCATTGCTGGGGACACTATAGATCTAGGGGATTTTTCATCTGCAAATCTTACCGTGTTGAAGTCTCCAACAAAGCAACAAGGACCTAAGAAACTTTGTCTTGCAGCCGACAACTCTTCCCACAAAATGCTTCTATCCGCTTCTACCGTGGGACCATAAACGGAACAGATAAGGATGAAGGATCCTGAAGAAACGTCTTTGAGGACCACAGATAATGAGTATCTCCCTGACCAGCTTTGCTGGAAGTCCCACCGCGTTGTACTCCAAGCAATCAGGATGCCCCCAGATGAACCATCTGCATCAAGAGTGACCCATTTAACATTCTTCTCCTTCCATATGGATCGCATCAGACGATCATCGAAAGATTGCACCTTGGTCTCCTGCAGGCAGATGATTTGAGAGTTGCTCCTCCTGCAAGAATCCTTTATGAGATGCCTCTTCTGCTTCGACCCGACACCCCTTACATTCCATGAAATCATCTTCATGGGACCACAGACCTGCCCCGGGTAGATTGACGCTCTGCTTCAAGAGTCATGAGATCCGAGGCACCCGGAAATGATTCCAACCTCTGGAGCTCTTTGGAGCTGCATGATTTCAATCACCGCTTTCTTGGGGGTCTGGAAGGTGAGATAGGTCTACCCCGAGACTCCACGCAATGAAATAAAGCAATGAAGTCCTCCAGGCAGTCCCCGAAGGACAAGCCTAACGACCTGCCCACGCAACCCATCGCATCCCTAATCCATTTCTTCTTGTGAATTGATTCAACTAGCTCAACCCTGCTTACTTCATCTAGCATCTTCGAGCCTGTTACTTCTCCTGGGGCTTCTGAAGCTCCATCTCTGATTTGGAGGGGTTCCGCCATGATTACTTCCTCTCCTGGGTTGTCTTGAAAAAGGGTAAGAAGGTTATGGTCTGACCATTCTGAGATGGCAGAGGGGTGGGACGACAATTGGGTTGGGGATAGGGACTGGGCTTCCGAGAAAGCTTCGCCTGCTGAGCTCCCTTCAGGATCGAAAGGAACCAGAAGGTTGTCCATCTGGGGGAGGGGCTGGAGTTGAGTGTAGGTAGAGAGGGACGAACGAGCGGGAAGATAAGGTGAGCAGTTCTGTTGGAAAGGGAAAGGGACGATGTTCAGATCTAGTGGGTGACTGGGAGAGGTTTCAGGTCGAATACAAATCGACCATTGCTGGGTTGGGAGGTCAAGGCTCGAATGGAGAGGCATGGGTTTTCTCTGAGCTTTGGAGCGAGACTGTCCTTGGGATGGGAATGGAGATCCAACATCTCTCCTTTCATCGTATTAGGGTCAGAAACTAGCCCAGCAGGCTCGGAAGAAAGAGGGGGCAGCGATTGCGCCATTTGTCGCCCGATCGGATGACTGATTAGGTTCGGGAACCGGCTTGAGAACGATTTAAGATCTAGCCTGGTCTGAGCACCTTGAGAGTTCGCCGCGTGGCTGACACGTGAGGGCAAGAACCGAGGCGGCAGGGTCCTTTAAAACGGGGAGGTGATGTGGCTCCCTCTCCTCTTGCCAGCGATCATGGGGTGCGGCTCGAGGAGACGCTGCAGCGGACGAGAAATCTCCAAGTGTCCTACTCGTCGCCCTAGGAATTAAATAGCCCTCGGGGATCGGGACGTTATTTGCTGCATCTGGGACACGTATCGATGGTCCGTGAGACGTCTCGAGATTCGCACCTCGATAGACGATGGGTTGGGCACGCGTCGCCCAAGGCAAGGTTAACGTGTCATGCGAAGAAAGAGAGCCTATCTGGGGATGGTGGAATATGTTCCGTGGTCGGCGGGTGTGCTGAGGCCATGCACCATCTTCCATCGCCGATTCTGGATTAGTCGTTACCGGAGTTTCGCGCGAACACCATATCTCACCCCACCTTGGCACAGCGATGTCCGGAGCTTCTGCTGGCATTGGGATGATCCTGCTATCAGCCTGCACCAAGATCAGTTGGGGCAGTGCCTTCGATTTTTGTTTTCTGATTTTTATCCTCAAAATGGCCATCTCTTCTCCACTGCTGGTCTTCGGGTCAATTTCTATAAAAGATCCAAGTAAAGACGCCACCAAAATGAAGAACTCTTCCGACCATAGCTCGAGGGGAATACCCCAAACTTCTTCCATCCCGAACAGGGAGAACTCGTCCCAGCGTAAAGCGGATGAGATGGGGTCGTCCTTAAAGACCGCCTCAGCAATGATCAGAATGTCGAGGTTCACTCCCTGTTTGCCTTTGATCCACAGTTCGTTGAAACCTATGGGTTTGATAGAGAACATATCGGTGCTAAGAAAATGAGAAACTTCTCTATTTCTCGAACTATGAATTGAAAAAACTAAAGATAATCCAACAACTAGCATTCAAATACCCAAGTGATTAGAAATCTACCAGGGTAATTTTCTCTAACATGGGAAAATGATTTAACGTAAATGAAATCCACCTGTCCATCAGGTACACCACTCAAATTTGGCCTTGATCCCAAAAATCAGGTTGATTCAACACTCAGTTTAAAGTTACACAAAAACCTCTGAATCTCGTGACATGGCCCACCGGAGTTTTGGAATACTGTGATTTTTGGTTAATCCTTTCATCCTGATGAGGAAAATCAGATGAATTGATTGGATGGCATATAAACGCCATGGTGGGCCCTACATAAAACTGGTGAGGGGCATCGCATCCCAACTATTTCCTATGGTGTGGTAAGTGTTTTAAATAACATCCGAAGCGTAGCCACGACACTACGTAGCATTAGTAAATAGCATGGGTTGTAGCATATGTAGCGTCGTAGCATGCGTAGCATATATGCCTTTTTAAAAATAAATAGTAATTATATTTTGTGTTTTTTTAAGGCAATTATATTTTTTATTTTGTACTTAATACTCTCAACCTAAGGGATCTTAATTTCTTTTCGTACTTGTGACTTGTGGTTTCAATTAGACATTATTAATTATAGTTTGCTTAAAAAGTCGTCGATGTGATAATAATTTGATTTGGTTTATGTATGCGAAATGGCTTTTGATAAATGATGATTAACAACTTGTTTGAACATGCTTATACTTGAAAAAATAAATGATCTTTTAGGCATTTTATATTTTTTATTTATCCCTTACTATTTATCATATTTTTTCTATTTTAAAATTAAAAAATAGAAGTATCGTGTAGCTCACGCTACATGCTACACTCCTTACGCTACACGCTACAGAGGGTTGAATGCTACACAACATGCTACTGCTATTTAAAACACTAGGTGTGGCCTACCTAAGTTTTGGATGATCATGATTTTTGGGTTCTAAGCTGAGCTTGAGGCAGGGTACTAGATGGATGGGGTGGATTTTATGAAAGTTCCACCATGTGGCACTCTTTTAGCAACAGGTATCTAACAGATGTTAGTATCAAGTACTCCCCTGAGGTACACTAGCAGGGTTCCTAAAATTCTAAACTCCTTAGGCGATTTGCTTAGTTCGCAAAAAAATGCACCAATTAAGAGTGCACTGGGATACACTGCAAAATAGAAGTGAGATAAGTTGTCTAATGAAGCAGATATTACCAATTTGTAATTTCCGTCCTTTGCATTCATATTAAGTGTATGGACACAAAAGTGCATTCACATTCGCATTAGTTCCAAGATGGAATCTAAAGATGCAACTATGATTGGAGAGTTAGTTCACCTTGTAAAAACATCATTGAACTTTGACATTTCCTCTTGATTGAACTGAAGGTTTGCAATTCAAGTTACTTGTGCATCTAAATGCAGAACACGAGCTCCGGATTGCACTAGGCATTCTACATGAGGCACGTCACATTGGAGCACCCCACAGATAAAATCCAACAGACATATAAGCACTTGCAATCAGTTGGGATAAGGGCCTGTTTGGATGCACCATCCGAAGGGAGGTTTGAGGCCTTTACGCCATTTTGATCCAAAAAGCAGTTGCTGTTGTGCGTATGAATGCACTTTGCCAACCCCCATCTCATCTCCCACTCGCCAAAATAGGTGATAAAAAGCCAATTTGGTTTTGCACAAAAGCAGGATTAAGACCCCCTTTTAAGGAAGTGCATCCAAAAAGGCCCTAAGGTTTAGACAATGATGATGATGATCATAAAAGCACTCACATGAAGAGGAGAAAAAAAAGAAGTGGAAGCAATCAGCAGGCTAGAAACTCCAAATTCAAATAATCAATTACCACAATGACATTTAACTGATTAAATAAAAAGAGAAATTAAGAAAATTGAATAAAAAGAGAAATACCAACGAACCTGATGATCAATGTGGGCTCCCAATGGGCATATCCTATAAGGAGAGACCACAACCCTTACGTCACTAGGGCTTCCTCTACCCATTATTGCCACCATCTTCCTCAACCTATCCAACTGAGTCAAAAACCAAAATCACCATCCTAAAACCACCAAATAACAATCCTAAAACCACTAACTACGATACATCCATCAGATCGTGCTATTCAAAGGTGAAGGTACCATAACAAATAGGTATTGGTATTATAAGATACTTGGCCCGCAAATGCAGACCTTTTTCAAGAATTCAACATCCCAAACCGGTGGGTAGCCCATCTTTCAGTGATCCAAATTGTTTGAATGGTGGGCCCTGCTGAGGATGGACAAAAAATCAAAATTCTCTTCCATCCAACAACCTAAGCCATCCATTTGGTGAACTTTCTCCAGTTGCATATGAACCATGGGCTTTATTTATCTTCAACTATCTATCTGAAAGCTGACAATCTGATGGCTAGGATTGTTATCTGCAACAATGGCCATCTGCGGTGGGAATCACAAGCTTCTCGATCTGGATAACCAACAAGTGAACTACGACTGTACAGACTGCTGGCCCAAACTACAGCATTCTAGTTTGAGTTGAGCGTTTGACATTCAGATTATCATCGGGTGCTTGGCTAAACAGAACAGCATCATTTGCCCCATGGAGCAGCTGTTACATGAGGCCTACTTTTCAGTGATCCAGAACGTTCACCTGGTGGACCCATTATGGACAGGCAACATACAACCACCTGCATTGCTAGTTGAGCTGAACATTGTAGGTATTATATGATGCTTGGCCAAACAAACAACATCTTTTACTCAGCTGAGCAATTGCATAGACAAGGCCTACTTTTCAGTGATCCAAAACATTCACCCGGTGGACCCCATTATGGAGAGGCCATGTACAACCCACCTGCATTCCTAGTTGAAGCTGAGCATTGTATTGATGGTATTATATGATGCTCAGCCGAACATAATGGCATCTTTTTCTCTGCCGAGCAACTGAACATGCAAGGTCTACTTTTCACTGATCCAGGATGTTCACCACATGAACCCCATTGTGGACAGGCCATGTACAAACCACCGGAAATGAACGTTTAGCCAACAATGGGAATAAAGTCTAATCAAGAAATGTGAACATGAGTCACACAAGACTCATAGGCACATGTACCAACACGCATAACATCCACGATGTTCACCTGGTGATCTCCGGCGTGTAGATGCCCAGGCAGAGAATAAAGCCAGCCCACTCATTAGGTTTCCTGTGTCTCCATGCTTAAAGCGGACCATGGGCCACTTTCCATAACCATTCATTGCATTTTATGAATGTGCCCTACCAGCCTGATTTTCTTCCAAGGCATCCACATTGTGAGACTCACCTGATGAGCAGTTTGAAGTTTACACTAATGACCATGACTCCATTGGCAATGCCTAACCCAGCAATTCATGATGAGGCCCACTAGAAGAACACTCTGGATCATGGAAAGTAGAGCCCACCTGTACAGTTGATTTGCTGGCCAAACTTAAAAGACCCAGGCTAGCATAACTCGCATGGGTATAGGGGTGTGTCTACCGCTAACCAAGTGCCACCTCGGGGCAACGTGCATGACATCAACCCAGCCGATCAGGTGAGCTGCGTCACATTCACTCAGGAACCAAAAATTGTGACAATCCAGAACCCAAGTAGGCCACACCATAGAGAACAATTGGCATGGGCACGCCCACCATTAGTTGTGCGTAGGGCTCACCACTGTGTTTATATGCCATCCAATCCATTCATATATAAGGAGCCTCAACAAGATGTTCCAAAACTCAGGTGGGCCATACCGGATGAATTTAGAGATTTTAGGCATATACATTGTTCCATATGGGGTGGCTTACCTGAGTTTTGGGATCAAGACCAAATATGGGATGGCGTACTTGCTGAATGGGGTGGATCTCATGCAAATAAAGCCATTCTGGTGCAACCTGGTTATTGAGTCAATCAGATATTGACAGCCGAATCACAAAGAAATGGATAAGAATACACCCACAAGAATATTTGATTGGAGATGGAGAAATAACTTTATTGATGTAAAACTTCTTTTCCCACAATACTAAAGAAAACTCAAAACTCAGAAAATGGGGAATGCCTACCTCCAACACCACCCCCTTTCTATAGACTCTAAAAGCAATTCCAATGAATATTTACTGAAAATCACTCAATTATTAGATCGATTTTAAATCAATCTATAATTTATTTAAGAAAATAATAATCCAACTAATAAAGATTTGGCCTAGCAAAAATAAATATGCTAAATACCCCAACATCTTTAATCATAATTCAACATCAGCTCAGAAATGGCAAATGTGATCTCTGACATTTAGGCCCCAAGTCTTGCAACAAACAGTTCAAAATCAGCAAATGCTGGGTCCTATGTCACGCTCCTCCTACATTACTAGTAGGCACGCCGCGTATATGGTATGCCCAAGCAAGTTGTGCTCAGCATTTTTCAAACTTAAAACCATTTCCAGTCAGACAAGCACGGTGCATTTCATCTTGTGCAGTGAGGAAATATAAAATGCTTGTGCAATTAAGCATCATTTCTCACTCAGACATCAATGGTGTAGCCAAGCCCACCGTTCCATGATCCAAGCCATTCATGCGAAGGGACCCATCATAAGTGGGCCATGCCCCAACAATAATGGGGCCCGCCAGAAGAACAGTCTGGATCACCAAAAGGTGCGTCCGATCAAAAACACCAATCCATGACTACAATTGAAAAGATACAACAAATCCAGATCAAATAATCAGATCCCAAACATTAAAATGTGGAAAAACCTACATCCAAGAATTACAGAAGAAACCCATCAAGGAAATGATCGAGCAGAAACAAACCAATCATCAATCGGATCGAAGCTCACCTCATTGTCCGAAGGCCATGAAGAACAGCCCATTATCTCCCTCCCTGCAGAAAAAATAAAAATAAAAACCACCAATCTCTAGAGATTTTCCAGATTGGTTTTTCCTTTCATAACCCAAAACCGGATTTCGATTCTTCTTATCAGAGAGAGAGAGAGAGAGAGAGAGAGAGAGAGAGAGAGAGAGTAGGAAGTCGTCACTGTAAGTCTGCAATAGGGAAATCAGTTGAAAACGATTTTTTATTTTTGCCTTCTTATCGCTGAGTTTCGTATGGGAAGCTCTACTCTGCCACGTCTGTCGTTTGATACGCAGGTACTCAGAAATTGTATACATGGATCCATGACTGTAGGGCTCACTTGATGTATTTGTTTTATATCCACGCCGTCCATCCGATTTTCCTGATTATTTTAGTTCATGAGCCTTAAAAATGAAGTAGATCCAAATCTCCGGTGGACACACCACAGGAAACGGTGGTGATTGAATACGCATCATTAAAAACTTCTTAGGGCCCACCAAAATGTTTATTTGCAATCCAACCTGTTGATAAGGTGCCACATAGTGGACGAAGGGTAAATACAAATATCAGCTTGGTCTAAAACTTTTGTGACATCGTTAAGTTTTTAACGGTAGGCATTCAATCACCACTAATTCCTTTCATGTGGTCCATCTAAGATTTGGATCTACTTCATTTTTTTGATTCATTATCTAAAATGATCTTAAGACAAAATGAACGGAGTGGATATGAAACACATATTACGGTGGGCCCACATAAATGTATGCACTCACCTAGGTGGCTCCGGAATCCAACCGAATCCTCATCCAAATTTCTCCAAAAGAGAAATCGACAACTGTAGATGCAACTTTTTACCTAGTTTTTTTTCTGAAGAGTCCGGAAGTTACCTTCCCAGCTTAGACGTTGGACGTACGGATGAGCATTTGAGGACTAAAATGCCCCTGCCTTCTTTTCAGAACCGGATTGGCTGTGTGCGAAGACGAGCGACGGACGCGGATTGCGTCCTACTCCGAGCAGGGATCTGTGGGGTCCACCGTGATGTATGTATTTATCCACGCCGTTAATAATTTTTCTCAGATCATTTTTAGGTGTGGTAAAAAAATTTAGGCAGGTATAGGGCTTAAGAGGACCACAAAGTGGGGATTGAACTTCCACCATTAAAAACTTCCTGGGAGCCTTAGAAGCTTCAGATCAAGCCGATATTTGTGTTTTCACTTCATCCACGCCTACACGACGTTATGAATAGGTTCGATGGTAAAAAAGCATCACGGTGGCACTTGGAAAGGTTTCAACGGTAGGTGTCATTATCGCTGCAGCTTTCTTTGGTGTGGTCCACTGGAGCTGTAAACCTATTTCATTTCTATGATTGTACCTTAAAATAATCTGAGAAAATCGATCAATAGCGTGGATAAAACAATTACATCACGGTGGGCCCCACAGAGCCCTTCCTGGACGGATTACCGTCCGGGCGGGGGTAGGACGCAATCCGCGTCCAGCGTACTGACAGGTTGAGTAGCGAGTCGGACGTAACCAAGGTACGTGGCCCACTATGATGTATGTTTTATATCCACACCGTCCATCCATTTTTAGATATCATTTTAGGATATGAACCAAAGAATAAGGCAAATAAAAATCTGTAGTGAACCCCACCAAAGAAAACAGAGGGGAGAGTGATTCCCACCGTTGAAACTATCCTAAGGCCCATCATAATATTTATTTGAAATCCAACCTATTCATACGTTAAAAAAGACATGAAATAAGGGTAAAGACATATATCAACTTGATTTAAAACTTTGTGGCCTTTAGAAGTTTTTAATGATGGGCATCACTGTCCACACTGTTTTCTGTGTTGGGTCCACTGGAGATATGGATTTAACTCGTTTTTGAATATTGCCTTAAAAAGATGGCCCATCATTAAAAACTTCCTAAGCCAATTATAATATTTATCTTTCATCTAACTTGCTTATAAGGTCACATAGACCACGTCAAAGGAAAAGCATAAATATCAGCTTGATCTAAAACTTTTATAGCCCTAATAAGTTTTTAACGGTGAGCAGTCTATTCCTAATTTATGCTCCGATGGAGATTTGGATCCTTTGTTTGTTTGTTTGTTTTTTTTTTTTCTCCTTTTTAAATCCAACCATATCTTTAAATGAGGTAAGAAAACTGACAGACCACATAAACATATAACACATACATCGAGGTGGGCCCTACGGTTGGGAAACACCCACAGCTTGTTAATAAGGTAACACCCAAATCTCAAACCTCATCTCTAACAATAGTATGTCATTCAATTAAATCTCGGGACATCGTACGTTGAGCTCTATACAAAGTCAATAGTACCTCGTTTAAGTTTATACAGGAATGCTTTTTATCTTACTTCCAGGGATGTGGGGAAATGACTTAATACACCCATTACATTGGGTACACCACCCCTTGTTTTGCTTTTATTCCAAAAGGCAAGCTGATTTAACACTCAAAAGGCCCGCCACAGAAAATATACCTAAAACTAAAAGTGGATTGCCTAAAACCAATTTGGTCCTAATTAGAGACATTAAGTGTTGTTAAGGGCTTTGCAGGGTCCTATATATTTTATACATGACACTCATCTATTTTGACATATCATTTTAGGGCACAATCTTAAATAAAGAGGTAGATTGAAGGCTTAAGTGGACCACACCAGAGGAGGCAATGGGGATTGAACTTCTATGATTGAAAATTTTATAGGGCTTACTGTGATGTTTATTGGCCATCTAACTTATTCTTATGGCTACGTAGACCTTGATGAAAGGAAAACATAAATTGACCCCAAAATTTTATGGCTTCCCAAGAATTTTCAATGGTAGGCTTTGAATCACCATTGATTTTTGTGATGATTTCTCTCATTTTTTAGCTCATTCCCCAAAACGATAGCTCAATTTGAAAAGATAGAGTAAAAACAAATATATTACATTGGTCCCTATAGGGCACTGACATGATCATTTATCTCTAACCGGTACTCGTGGAAGAAAGGGATATTAGGTATTACCTCTACCAGGGTGTTAGGGTATGAGGGCCGAAAATGATGTAAATCCAAGACTCGAGTGGGTTGTGGACAAGAGGATTGGAGTGGTGTATTTTGGGGCTGAAGGTCAAGCGGGTTGGGTCGAGTTGGTGTGCAATCCTATCCTAACCCAAGGTTCATATATCTAAATCTTAATCCTAATCCAATCCAACCCAATCTCGAGTTTGGGAATTCTCAACCCAAGTCTAACCCAAGATATTTTCATTATTACATTAGTCTATTATATTTCAATGCACATTGTATTTTTTGTACCTATAATTATATTAATTAAATGCATAGTTATTTATCATAATTAACTTTATTTTTTTGTAAACAAATTAACAAACTATAATATAGGACATCTACTTCTTTAAAGTCATGTTGTGTTGCACACAATCTATTTGAGAGAGATAAATTGGGCATATCTTGTTAGCATGAATCATCGAAAATGGCATGGACCAATGAAACTTGATGTCATTAAAATTTTTTGTGCCTTCGATCCAAACGACCTGCACTCAATTATAATTTATAACTCATATATCGACGAGATTCGAGTTGAGTTGGACAACCCTAGCCTGAGTCAAGTTTTAACGGCTCATCTGTTTGTATAGCCCAAGCTCGAGACCAAACCCAATACATCTTGCATGAACCCAACTGAATGTCAGGTCGGACAGAGGAGGTTGTTGGACCCGCATGAAAGGTTGGAAGTCACGGACAGGCTGGACTGTGATGACTGTGATTTATACTAATCCAATCACTTGGACCCGTTCTTTTATAACCATTCACTTGAAGAGAGAAATAAAGTAGAGCCATCTTGAAAGAACACCTAGTGGGTCCAGTGGCATACTTTCAAAATCACACCCATCAGATAATCCTATCATCTTGTCGGTGGCCCTCAAATCAACCGTGGAAAAATAAATTAAGGGTCACCATGACAAATTGAAATTTTTGAAGGACAAGATTGTAAGATAGGTTTGATTTTTCAAAAATAAGCCATCCACACTAGGGTGCAGTAGATGGACGGATGCGATCAACACATAACCCTGCCACGTGAGCTGTACAGAGATGGCTTACTATATTTCGGTCCGTCCCATTGTACTGTATCATCTCTATCACGTGAAAGTTATAGAAGTTGGGCCATGCATCTATTCAATAACGATGTCCAATAGCTTTCCATGGTCTTTGGTGGTTGAAAGAGCTCCATTCCTTTTGGTGGTTGAGATTGATTCCTTAACAGTCTCTGCCTACTTTTGTTAATACAGAGAAAGCGACTTTCTAACCCACAACAAGACAAAAGAGTAAAAGCAACTTTCTAGAAATTGTAGCAAGTAAACTGCGTTGGACTCACCGTTAATGTATGTGGTCTATCCACGCCGTCCGTCCATTTTTCTGGATCATTTTAGGGGTTGAATAAAAAAATTAAGCACACCCAAATCTCAAGTAGACCACACCACAGGAAACAGTGGGAATAATGATTTCCACCGTTGAAAACTTCCTCGGGTCCTCTGATTTTTATTTGTCATCCAACCTGTTAGTAAGATCACCCAGATATGGATGAAGGGAAAACACTAATATCAGCCTGATCTGAAACTTCTATGTCCCCCAAGAAATTTTCAACTGTAGAAATTTAATGTACTCTTTCCTGTAGTATAGTCTACTTGAGCTTTGGGTATGCTTCATTTTTGGACTAAAGCTGTAAAATTACCTTGTGAAATGGATGAAGATAAAATACATAGATCATGGTGGGCCCACAGAGTTTACGCAGTACGCAGTTCCCTTATAACTTTCTAACCACAGAACATGGACTCGTATTCGGCAGCGACCCGGCTTCAGTATCGATTTCATTACTGTTCGGTGCTGTGGGCCACTATGATGTATATATTTTATCCATGCGGTCCATCCATTTTAAAAGCTCATTTTAGGACAATAGCCCAAAAATGAAGCAGAGCTAAATCTGAGTGGGCCACACCGCAGAAAACAGTAGTGATTGAACGCCCACCATTAAAAACTTTTTGGAGGCCACAAAAGTTTTGGATCAAGCTGATATTTTTCTTATCACTTCATCCATGTCTGTGTGACATAATAAACAAGTGGGATGGGAAATAAACATTACAGTCGACTTTGAAAGTTTTTAATGGTGGATTCAATGACCACTATTTTCTGTGGTGTGGTCCACCTGAGATTTGGATTTACCTCATTTTTTTGTCCCATGCCCTGAAATGAGCTGAAAAGGATGGGTAAAACACATACATTAAGTTGGTGCTGTTATCAAGACCTTGGAACTGGAGGGGTCACTACCGAATCCGAGTACTCAAAACATAAGAATAAAATAAAAAGAATTTTGGAAACATTTACACTTTATACATGTATACATTTATGAGATCCAGACCGTGCATCTGTTGGGTAGCTATTAAGACAAGCCATGCCCAATAATCTACTCGGATGATCGTAGCCACCAGTTTGGGTGTTCTTTCCCATTTAATGGCTTTTTTTGGTTGGACATTTTTAACCGTCTATTTTAATAATAACAAGTCCTCCAATTGGTAGCTAGGATAATCCAACTACTGTGATTTTTGGGTTATGCCCAATCCATGCAAAATCCCACCAAATGGACGGTTTAGATCTCAAGCATTGAGAGAAAAATGGCCTAAACTGGCTAAATCAATTGCTTAAATAAGTTTGCAATTGTATTTCTACAGCCTAGATCTAGGTACCATAGATTGGTGACTCGCCTAGTCCATTGCAATGGTCCACATTCAACGAAAACGTGTGTCCCAACTGAGCAATGGGCCAGGCTTTGGATATATGAGGAATGGCCAGAATATCTCACACATGTGCCTTGTTGTACACATCCATTTGCATTTTTATTCTCATCATTTGATTATCTAACACATCATATAGTCGTCCACTATATATATATATATATATATATATAGATATAGAGAGAGAGAGAGAGAGAGATTTTCATTAGCCTGTGGGTGCTGATCAAGGACCCATCTCATACATCAACTTCAATTGACAAATTACAGGCAATCTATGACAAAAAAAAAAAAAAAAAAAAAAAAAAAAAAAAAAAAAAAAACTCCCTTTCCAATCCAACTATCCAATTAGTGCTTATTTACAATGGTGCACGCAGATGCACCAAACACGAGCCCCGCTATATTGTCCAAAGTGACATACATGTGCAAGATCTAGTCCGTTCATCAGATGGGTCCATAGTGAATGTCTCCCTAGTCAAAAGATCAGTCTGGCCCACATCAGGATGGACCAATATACATACATTGGATATGAACCACATATATTATTCCACACCCAACAAAGATACGCACCTTAGTTTTCAGACCACAGCACATCTACCACATGGACTGCCTAATGAACGGTCCAGATCTCTCACAAACGTATCCCACGATTGAAATTCCACCACTCAAACTTCCTCCATGGCCTTGTCCCCACTCTCCATCTTCCCATAAAAAACATCAAGATTGTAGAAGATTGGAACCATCGAAACCGAACACATGAACACAAGCACTGGCCCAAAAATCCAAAGTAGGAGTGGTAGTCCAACATAGAACAATCTATTCCCGACAGTGTTGAGTACGAACCCTTTATCTAGTAGGTCACACACATAATCAAGGGTCACGATCGACATGGGGTCCAGCGGAGTGTTGATGAGGTAGTTCACCTGGTTGATGAATCTAATAGAGAGAGTGTGGCAGAGAAATGAAAATAGGTAGATGAGGAGGAGTGAGGCGTACTTCAAGGCTAACATGAACTCTCCATGGGCGCCGAAGACACTGTCGTTGAGTGGCTTTTTTATGCTGTATGTGCTGCTTATGACAGCTGCTAGGCCTGTGCACAGGAGGATCGACGTCGTCGCCATCAGGGTCGAGCCCATGATCGAGTTTCGGAGTGTTTGGACGGCTAAGATGTTCTTCTTGTCGATGTCCTGTGAGAAATGAGCAATGGATGAGGGATTGATAACCTATGTTGACAGGATTAAGGAAGTTAAAACCGTTGATTAGCTATTGGGCTTTTGGTGGGCCAGATTGAGCCCAGCTTGTTTGTTATCAGAGGTGATTTAGGATTGGGCTTGGATCATGGGCCTTAAGCATGGCTTGTGAAAGTTATAAATGGGGCTTGGTAGAAAAAGCTGTTGATGTGAGCTATGGATGGCCCATTTAGTATTAAGGAGGAAGTTGAGGCTTGGATAGGGCTATTGATAGGCCGAAGGCCAATGGGCTTAGGGACAGGCCCATATGGGTTGGACTTGGGCTTAATTTTAATCTCTTGGGTCGGTCTTTAGTATGATATTTGGTCCCGAAACATAAACTGGCTAGGCCATAACATTTCAGCTAGAGCTTACACAAGTTGAACCGAGTCAAGTTTGGCACAACTCGGCTAGTAGCTAACCTTAGCTCGAACTTGGCTCGGCTTGGTCCTTGAGCCTTTTTGGCCAGCTCGGTTCGGTTAGCAGCTCGGGCCAGTTCGAGCCTGTGTGACATTTTCTCAAACATGTAAAATATATCTTCAATTTCTCACAAATTGCAAAATAGTAACAAACTTTATAAGTATTTCATCAAACACTCAGCGAGCAACATCAAAATCAAGATGAAGGGTAGTCATACTTCGTTGAGTCATTTCATCAAACACTTGGTGAGCAGCATCAATATTAAAATAACGATGATTCGATTCGAGTTGAGGTTCGATCCGAGTCAAGTCGAGCTCGGGGAAGCTCGAACTCGGCTCGAAATTTTTTCGAGCTCCAAAAACCATCTCAACTCAGTCTAAATCCAATTTTGAGCGGAGGCGAGTTGAGCTTTTCCGAGTCGAGTTGAATGGGCTGACCGAGCTAACTCGACTCGTGTACAACTCTAATTCTAGCTGCAAGGACCAGCCCAACCTGAATCTAGGCTATTTAATTATGCCTACCATGAGATGGGCTTGGGCCTATCTTCGAGGCCCACATGCCCGAACTAGGCTTAAACTACAGTGTGAAATTTAAAATAGGCCTAGATTTCAGGCCCACATTTTAACATGACTGGCACAAGCTGATCTCGATCTGGCCCAACCAAGCCCTGGTGACGGCTAGATTTGCCCAAGGGGCATGATATCTTGGCAGCCGCCCATCAACAGGATATCCCAACAGATGGACGGTTTGTATTGACTTAGCGCATGCACGGTCATGGATAAACCTAGGGAAAAAGCTCATGATGGTTAACCTCTACTTTTGCCCTAATAAGTTGTTTTAGGAGAGCTACGGCCTTTAGATTCTACATAACATTAAAAGAGATTTTTCATAAAGATCAATGACAGTGATATTGTTGAAATTTAGAAACTATGCATTTTTATAAATGAACATATTAATAGATTATAGCTGCGTAGAAAATGACTTGAATTTTTTTTTTTTTTTTTTTTTTTTTTTCACTTGCAAGTAGCCCTCTCTCACCTTTCTTTCTTTTCAAGTGTAACCCACAAAACAAGCCAATCCAATAAAGCTTATGTGGGGCCCACTATGATGAATGTATAGTACATCTGTTGTTATGTAACTTTATGTTAGGAAGTAGATCCAATGAAAGTTTGATTTAAAATATAAGCTACAAATTAGGAAAAAGTGTGGATGAATGGTTATACCAATATCTTTCTCTTCTCCTTTTCACGTCACTTCCACATGCAACTTTACTAGTTGAGAATAACTTTAAGTTGATAAGAACACATAACTATCTATTTTGACCAGCTCACTGCTCGGCCGAGTACAAGTCAGGTGTGGTGGGGTCCATTCTCCACTGATCAGAACCATTAATATTATGGGCCCCATTTAAATTTTCCACAAACGGACAAAATCCCAAATCAAGGATGCAGTTTGAGTTTGAGTCTACCCAACCTTCAAGTCAGGTTAGGGCTTTTCAAGGTCGGTTTGAAAATTAATTTAGTTTAGGTTAAGCTAATTATGATCAGGTGTGGCTGATACATACATACACTCACATACACACATATATATAGAGAGAGAGGAACGGGCACCTACACACTTTTACACGTGTGTCATGGGCCTAAAATCTGAACTGTTCATGTGATGTGGCATCCCATAAAATCATCAGGGACCAATTTTCATCTTAATCCAAAACTCTGGTAGGCTATAGCAAAGAGAGATAAAAATTAAGGGAGGAAAGTGTTTCTTTTGTCGAGGCCCACCAAAGTTTTGGACCAAATAGAATTTGGGCTCTGGGGGTTTATGTGGTGGTACGTCATGTGGACCGTTCAGATTTTAGACTCACATCACATGTGATGAGTTCTCAAAAATTTTTCACAATAATTTGTGAGAACTAGTGTGCAAATGAGCATATTATATATATATATATATATATATATATATATATATATATATATATATATATATACACACGGAAACGCTCACCTGCGAACCAGTTCGTACGAACTTTTCTGAGAACCCATCATACATGGTGTGGATCCAAAATCTAAACCGTTCATGTGAAGCAGCACCTAGTGAAACCCCCCAGGCCCAAGTTTTACTTTGATCTAAAACTTTGATGGGCCATGAAAAATGAAAACAGTTTCCTCCCTTGATTTGCATTTCCCTTTGCTATGGCCCACCAGAAATTTAGATAGGGGTGAAAAATTTTTCGATTGGGTTTCATGCGATTTCACATCACATGGACCGTTCAGATTAGACACCCATGACACTTGTGCAAAGGTGCGCACGTGCGTAGGTGCGCAGGGGAGCATGACTCTCTCTCTCTCTCTCTCTCTCTCTATATATATATATATATATATATATATAAAATGGTTATGTGCAGTCAAGCTCATAGGAACTTCTCATGAGATTGAGTTGTGTGGTCCCGCCATGATATGTGTCGAACATCTACCCCATCAGTCATATGCACAAGATGAGTTGTCAAATAAGTTCAGATAAGGTCGAGCTCATGAGAACTTCTCATGAGAACGAGTTGTTCAGGTCCCACCATGATGTGTGTCGAACATCTACCCCTTCAGTTGATGCACGAGGATGAGATTTCAAAAAAGTTCACACAAGTTCTGTGAGAACTGGTGTGCAGCTGATATATATATATGCTCAGGTTAGAGTTTGAGTTGGGTCCTCCTGAGGTTAGCTCAAACTCGGACTCGAGTTAACCCCTAACCTAACGCAACTCACCTGAGTTGCAACGCTAGGTTGAGTCCAGCAATAAAAGGCCAACAAAGAAAAGATTAAGAAAGAAATAGAGCCACGGTTCACGTCAACCAACAGAAGGCCGCATACTCTATATATCCAATTAAGGGGATCTTTGGCCCACCAGACGGTCACTCCCATCCTTTTGGACTTTTTCATTCTCTGAATCATCAACCTTATACGTTTTGTGTGGGACCCAGCATGATTTTTTCATGACATCCACTCCGTCCATCATATGCAATCCTCATGTCCTCTTTAGATCCAAAGAGATCAGACCAATCTAAAGCATTGGTGGGGCCACAACATGTAAAATCATGCCCAAAACCTGTAAAACCACGTGGTATTGCCAACCTCAGTTTTGAAATGGCCTGATTTTTGGAGTACTCACTCATCCGGATGGGATAAGTCTTATTCATGGGTTGAATGGCATATGTAAAACACGGTGAGCCCAAACACAATCTGAAATGTTTTAATGGTGGGTGTCAATGTCCCAACCTTATCCTGTGGAGTGACACATATATGTTTTGGGTCGGCCTGATTTTTAGGGTACGATCCTAAATTGAAGAGATACACCTTATGGACGGAGTGGATGTGGACCCTACATCACTGTGGGCCCCACACACAACATTATAGAATAAGCTGAAAATCTGAATGTACTGTACAACCTCTTGTCTATGGAATTGGAAACATCATTTTCCCGCACCAACAATCGTTGTTCTCTATATGATGTGATGGACCACAAGATTGCAACATGTGTTAAAAAAAAAAATGTATGGTATCCAAAGGTGTCCACCACATGTATTACATTATATATTTCTCTTTACAACTAGCAATCACTAAATAAGAGTCATCATGATCCACTACAACTTCTCTATAACATTATTTCAGTGCAAATCTACATGTAGAGCCCAGGTGGGCCCACATATGATTAACAAAGACTGTTGGATAGGTGGGCCCACTGTATATCACACGCTACCCACAAAATAACCATAATCACAACCATACCATGAAAAATGAACCGTAAAAGTGATCTCGCTGCTATTGTTGTGGGCCCTTATCGGTTCTGATCGTCCGATCAAGGTGATATCGATGTCACGTGGAATCGATGGTGCACCTTCCTATCCGATGGTCCACCTGATCAAAGGTGGGCCCAGTTGGGCCTCACGTACAAAGTACTGATCATGTTTCATTGCTCCTCATTGTCTGGACTGTCCTAAAGAGAACTGACCACCTACAGCTGGATGCATGATAACTTAGCATGCAGCCCCATCTTTCCTGCCAAACCATCACTTGTACAAGACATCCTTGCCATGTAAACGGTGGGTCCTATCATGAAGATAACCTGTCTTGAAAACCAGGATAATCTGATTATTAGTGGGCCACATGTGTATATTGAGTCAGACCATTGGCCAGCGTTTGATTTAGATGGTGTGGCTTGCTTGATCATGACTAGATTGCCTGATCTTTTAGGAAGGTGATCTTCATGGCGAGGCTGCCATTTACATGGATTGGACGTACTGCATGCATGATACCTTGGCATGAAAAAATGAAGCTGCATGCTAAGTCATCATACATTCCACTGTACGTAATCCTTTCTCTGTCTTTAATTATAACTATAATACTAGTAAATTTTCTAACTTGCGCATGGTGTGTGCTCACGACATTCCTTGTATGTATCACATGATTCTCACTTGAATCACAAGCTACATGCAAGGAAAGGAAGAAAAAGACCAGAGTTACATTATCATTTTGAAATCGATGTACGGGGATTCAAGAAATATGGAAATAGAAAACTTCACTATAGTACTTCAATTTATTTATTTATTTATTTATTTTTATTTTGAAAGATCAATATAATCTTACAGGAATGGAAACCCACTAAACTAAATAGTCATGTTGTAGTCTACTTAATGTAGCCCAATGAAAAAAAACGCAATGTATAGCATTAAAAAGAATAAAATTATTAATTTACATAAAAATGTATATATTTTTTTTATTACAGATGCTACATCTGACATGTATATATGTCACTGATTATAGACGATTCATGCATTTGTGTTTTTTTTTATATATTAAAATATTAAAAGATCAAAGATCTAACAATGAGATCCGTGTCTTTGAGAACCATTGAAATTACCTACATGTAGAGAGTTATTTTAACAGTTTTAATAAATTTTATTTAAAAAAATCAAGGAGAAAAAAATCAATTTCTCTTAAGTGTTCTCGTTATACCAGAAGCTTTCTCTTTAAGCTCATTAAGAGGGAAGTTGGAAAGAGTGGTGTGGTGCAATTACCTTCATGATGGCCACAACCCACAGACGTCGAGCAGCTGTATTGACACCTATCAATGTATTCATGGGCTTGTTTCTAACCTTCTGCCACAGCCAGCAATGGTATGAAACATTGAGAAAGAACCCAAATGGCACCAGCAACAAATCCAAGTAGCACTTCCTCCATTCCATTCTCTCTTTCTCTCTCTCTCTCTCTCTCTCTCTCTCTCTCTCTCTATCTGTCTATCTATCAAATGAGCTACTCTACCTTCTCTAAAATCCCCACAACTCCTCTATTTATATTGTGTGAACTGCAATGTAAATGAACATGGGCATGTCCACCAACCTTCACTTGCCTTTTGGCTGAAATACCAAGTTGCACTATCTCCATGAAAAGAAAAGATTTTAATACTCTGGCAGAGTATGATGGTTGATACTCTTGCACTTAAACAGTCCAAATTATAGATCCCCAATAGTTAATCTGATTCACTACCTGACAATCGGACTAGTTGATAGCTATTGAACGGTAAAAGAAATGAAAGATATTTTAAAGAACGCCTGTCCAATCAGAGGATATGATCTTTCACCAATTTGATTTTGGGGTCCTAGTTTAGAGACAGTTCTACTATTTAGTCGGTTTTGATTTTGAATTAATATATGCCACATGTTCAATTTCTAAGTCCTCCCTATCAAGTGTCCTATGCGACCGGAGTAGCAGATAACCCGGGCGGGTTTTGGGTTCTGACAAGTGGAATAATGATCAGTAATCTAGACCGTTTGTTTGTTGTTTTCTTTCTGGATGGACTGATCCTCGTCATCTCCTTGTTAGGACGGTTGAGGGCCTTGCACAAAACGTTAGGATCTAGCCTCCCGAAACAAAACAGAATTATGGAATAATAATGCAATGAACTAAATCAAAACATAAACCACACCACACTAGAGATTTTTACGTGAAAAGCCCTCAAAGAGGTAAAAAGCTACGGGACCTCGTCCAAATCAACAATCTACTATAAAGCAGAACGTTATAACCGATCACAGGCACACACCGCTTGGATCAAACCTTCTTCGCTCATGCAGGAGTGGATAAACAATAAGAGAAACAAAGAAAACAGATAGATCTCACCGATTACGAGGACGTAGAAGCGCTGAGACATGGACTGCGAAGTAGATCACTTCTACGAGCAGAATCTCCCTTCTACAAGCTTCCTCTCTCTCTTTCTCTCTCTCTCTCTCTCATACACTTTGATAGCCTAAGCCCTTCTAGAAAACCTTTAGGAAACCTTAGAATGCCCTGGAATACCCCCAATTTCATATATACCCCTTTATATAAGAATAGAAAGAGGTAGAATCCAAATAGGAAACAAAATTCGCAAAATCTACGTTTCCGCAATCGCATCTGCGGAACTCTTCAATGATATCGAAGGTCTCTCGATGACAGGTTCGATATCATCTGAATGTCTCTCGATGATATCGTGACAGGACCAAACTGTCCAGCAACCAGGGGTGGAAATTTCAACAATTATCGATGTCATCGAGCTACTCTCGATGACAGCCTCGATATCATCTGAAAGTCTCTCGATGATATCGACAGGACTAAAAAACTTTCCAGCGCTAAAAAATCCTGCAATTATCGATGATATCGAAACCTGTTCGATTTCATCGATCCCAACAATGAGGAGAAAATCCCTATCAAATCTCTCAATTTTTTACTCAGGAGGAATCCACCTTCTTCAAGTCAGCCTGATTTCTACAAACCTCAAACTTGCCCTTGAGCATTGCCTTGGTCATCATGTCTGACCCATTATCGTCCATGTGGACCTTCTCAAGCTGTTATACCTTCTGTTCCAAAGTATCCCTGATCCATTGATACCGAATCTCTATGTGTTTCGACTTGGAGTGCTGACTCGGATTCTTACTCAAGTGTATAACACTTTGACTATCGCAATAGACCACGTGCTGCTCCTGCTTTAGGCTAAGTTCCTGTAGGAAGCTCTTCATCTAAAACATCTCTTTACATTCCTCTGTGACTGCAATGTACTCAGCCTCTATCGTCGATAATGCTACGACATTCTGTAGCTTGCTCTGCCAAGAAACCACTCCCTCTGCAAATGTGATCATGAACCCTGATGTAGACTTCTTGGAATCTATGTCACTTGCCATATATATCTGCATCTGTGTAGCTCTCTAACACAGGTTTTCCATCACTATAGCATGGACTCAACTTGGCTGAGCTTCTTAGATACCGCAGTATCCATTTCACCGCTGCCCAATGCTTTTTGCCAGGATTGACAAGATACCGGACAACACCAACCGCATATGCTATGTCTGGGCGTGTACACACCATAACATACATCAAATTTCCTACAGCTGACGCGTAGGGTATCTTCTGCATCTCTTCCACCTCTGCCTTCGTCTTGGGACACTGCCTGTCGCTCAATATGAAGCGACTATCTAGTGAAGTATTGACTGGCTTCGCTGCGTTCATATTGAACTGCTCTAGGACTTTCTCAATATACCGCTCTTGTGACAGCCAAAGCTTCTTGCTGCTTCTGTCACGGGTTATCTCCATTCTTAGGATTTGTTTAGCCGGGCCCAAGTCTTTCATCGCAAAAGACTTGCCCAACTCTTGTTTCAACCTGTCGATCTTCTTGATGTATTTTCCCATGATGAGCATGTCATCAACGAATAAGAGCAGAACTAAGAAATCACCATCTGAGAACTTGCGCGTGAACACACAGTGGTCTGACTCCGTTTTGTCATACCCATGCTGTAACATGAACGAATCGAACTTCTTGTACAATTGCCGTGGAGCTTGTTTCAGCCCATACAAGCTCTTCCTCAGCCTACACACCATATGCTCTTTGCCCTTGACTTCGAATCCCTTTGGTTGGTGCATGTAGATCTCCTTTTCCAGGTCACCATGAAGAAAGACAGTTTTAACATCTAACTATATCTCTAGATGCATACTAGCTGCCAACCCAAGCAACACCAGTATGGATGTCATTTTCACCACTGGTGAGAATATTTCCTCGAAGTCTATGCCTTTCCTCTGACTAAACCCTTTCACCACAAGTCTAGCCTTGAACCTCGTCTGTGAATTCTTCTGCTCAATATTCTTTCTGAACACCCACTTGTTGCTCAAAGCTTTCTTGTCCTTAAGCAGTTTCACCATGTCATAGGTGTGGTTCTTATGCAAGGAGTCCGTCTCCTCATGCATA
Source organism: Magnolia changhungtana (assembly GCA_030180095.1). Taxonomy (NCBI): domain Eukaryota; kingdom Viridiplantae; phylum Streptophyta; class Magnoliopsida; order Magnoliales; family Magnoliaceae; genus Magnolia; species Magnolia changhungtana. The sequence continues at coordinate 5,237,569 of JASAUF010000481.1, forward strand.
GCTTTCAACTACTTCTCCTTATGCTCGTCGGCTAGGGCCTCAGAATAATCTTCTGGCTCTCCTCCATCAGTGAGCATAATGTACTTATGCGGCGAGTACCTTTTGGACGGCTGTCTGTCCCTAGATGGCCTCCTCACTTGTGGCTCAACAGGTGGATCAAGTGGGGGCTGCTCCCTTGGTCCATCTTCTGAAGGAACTCCTTCATCCTCTGCACCTTGCTGTACTCCCCTGTCATTAGGCATCACGGGAGGAGTAACTAGATCCATGTCCTCTAGCTCACCTGAACTAGGCTGGTTCTTCTTCGGCTTACTAATGTCTTCTATACACTGATCTTCAAAGAAAATCACATCTCTGCTCCTGATGAGCTTCCTCTCGGTCGGATCTCACAATCTGTAACCGAATTTTTCATCACTGTATCCCAAGAACACACACTGCCTGATCTTCATATTGAATTTGGACCTTTCGTCCTTTGGTAAGTGAACGGATGCCCTGCATCCAAACACCTTGAGATGACTGTACGATGGATCATGTCCAGTCCACACCTTCTCAGGTATTTCTCCATTCAACGGGGCTGCTGGAGACCTGTTTATCAAATACACTGTTGTGTGCATTGCTTCTCCTCAGAACGTCTTGGGCAATTTCGCATAGGATAATATGCATCTGATTCTCTCAACAATGGTGCGATTCATTCGCTTAGCTACACCATTAAGCTAGGGGGTCTTGGGAATTGTCTATTCATGCTGTATACCCAGGCACTTGCACTTGATTCATTCTCTTTGATGTGTCTATTCATGCTGTATACCACCATTGTCAGTGCGGATACACTTCAATGGTCTACCTGTCTCTCTCTCGACCATAGCATGAAATAATTTAAACACATCAAAGACCTCGTCCTTGGATTTCAAAGTATAAACCCAAACCCTCCTAGATGCATCATCTATAAAAGTGACAAAATATAATGCCCCACCGAAGGTTTTCGTCCTCATAGGACCACAAACATCAGAATAAACCAAATCTAACGCATGCACTTTATTAACATGAGAAGCAGATTTAACAAATGAAACTCTATGCTGTTTTCCTGATAAATAATCAAGACACGTTTTGAGAGGTACGTACCTATCACGTCTGGAAGGAGCTGCTAATTCCTTACTAGTAGCTGAAGCCCTTTTTCACTCATGTGGCCTAGATGCCTGTGCCATATGTCAATAGTTGAATCTTCCGCTGCGTTCAACCTACCCTTGCATATACTGACATGCACTTGTCTTGTAAAGGGTGCAACACTTCTTTCCTCTGGCCACGATCAACGAACCCTTGATGAGCTTCCAGCGCCCACCAACAAACAGTCTTTCATAGCCATCATCATCCAGTCTTCCTGTCGACATCAGGTTGAGGCGAAGGTTTGAGATATGCCTTACATCCCTGAGAACCAATGTGCAGCTCACATCGGTTTTCACACAAATATCACCGACCCCTACGATATTCGATACGCCAGAATTTTCCATCTTCACGGTCCCATAGTCACATGAATTGTAGCTTGTGAAGAAGTCCCTGCGTGGAGTCGCATGAAAAGAAGCTCCCGAGTCAATCACCCAGTCAGTGTCCTGACTTGTAGCCGTGAGACATATATTGTGATCTGCTGAGAGAATAACTACAACGTCGCCATCTGAAGCGATCGCAATGAAATCTGATTCATCTTCCTTCCCTTTTTCTTTCTTGTTGTTTTTCTTACCACGACATTCATGCTTGTAGTGGCCCTTCTTGCCACAGTTCCAATAATCAACATCCTTTCTGTTACTCTACTTGTCTCTTGCTTTATCTCGGGCCTTCCCGCCCTTCTTGTTCTTTCCTCTCCCCCGTTCTTGTGTCATAAGGGCCTCTTGCTGAGTAGACTCCTGAGACTTCCTCCTTGTCTTTTCATTATATGACATTAAAGGCTACGAATATATGGCATCAAAGGCTATGAACTAGATTTATAGAGAAAGAATGTTTTAATTTACTCCGTAATTGATACTATAGCCCTTGATTTTCAAGAGTCATGTGTTAAAAGGTCTAAGTTATTGCGTGTCAACCTCGACGTTTCACGCATGACAACCTCAATCCATAGCACATAATAACCTATACCTTTGACACATGACAACTACAACCCAAGCTCCTAACATATGATAACCTATACCCTTAATACATGACAACCACGATCTAAACTTTAACACATGATAACTTAGACCCTTAATATATGACAACCTACACTTTTAACACATGACAATTTAGACTCTAAGAAAATATTATTTTATAAAAAATAAAAAAAAATTCATTTAAAATATTTTACACATATTAGTTGCTTCTATCTCCAGGAAATGTAGTTGTTGGATAAAAAATAATACTTCTATAGCGCCTTAAAAGTTATTAGTAATGCTCATATGCCAGGGAAGTTGAACTTATGTCGAAAAAATGCAGTCGAATGACATAGATGTGATTACTTGAAATACATGTTTCAAGAAAAGAGGAAGCTCAAGGAAAATAATAAAGAAAAAAGAAAAAAAGAAACAGGGCGAAAAGATAAGTTCAAAAGTGGAGGTATTTTCATCCCCAGTTCTTAAAAAAGTAATGAAAATGGCATCTAAAGATTATATTTAAAAGAATACAACGGACAAATCCCGGCAAAATACGAGTCACTTTGTCACATACAAGATCTTAACCGTTGATACGTGGGTCAATAAACTGGGCCATTGATCAACGTCCCTTTTACCTTGACTTTCGATCCTTTCACAATCTTATTCTTCTCAAGCACGAAGAGAAGGGTTATTCGTAATACTTGTCCGCCGTTGCACCTTCCACCTGCTTGACGAAAGCAGAGAGGCACTTCCGTAGTTTCTGCCAAATTTCTGGTCATTTTATCACGTTGTTTTAGTGGGCGTTTGGGATAACGGGACAGCAGCGGTTTCCACGCGGAACGCCATCTTCATGCAGTTTCCGCGCTTTAAGACGCGGATTGACTGCGACGCGGCCGACACCTACAGTTCTTGGCTCAAAATCTAGGTGGGCCTCACCGTGATGTTTGTAATAAATCCACACCGTCCATACGTTTTTTCAGATTATTTTAGTAACCGATTACAAAATTAGGCCGATATAAGACTAAAGTGGGCCGCACTACAGGAAGAAGTGAGGATTGAACGTCCAATGTTGAAACATTCGCGGGCTACAAAATTTTAGGTTCAGACTAATATTTTTTGTATTTTAAGTTCATATCAGTAGGAATGACCTTATGAACGGTTTGGATGGCATATAAACATCACAGTGGGTCCCAGGTAGTTTTCAACGGTAGGCATTTGGCTAGCCACTTTTTACTGTCGTGTAGCTCCACTTGAGTTTTAGATCTGCCTTTATTTTGGAAAAATATACTAAATCATCTGGAAAAACGGATGGACGGGTTGGATTTCTCACAAACATCACGGTGGACCCCTTCCAAGCATCTCAATCAGGAACTTCATCCGACAGTGTGTCGCAGGCAATCCACGTCCGCTTTAACGTGGGAGAAGTCGCGTCGTGAGAGTGACGTGTCAAGGACCTAGTGCGCTTACGTGGCAAAAAATAAGCCGTACACGTATCAAGCATTGTTAATGGGCTAGTACCCTTTTCCAACACGGGAACTTTCTATTCGGTCAGGTTGGGACGCCCTGTATATGGAATCCTTCACATCCATCGAAAGACTATAATACCCTCCTCACGTCATGTATAGATCCTCTTATCTTTGTGACTGTTTCTGGTCGTTTTCCATTAGAAAATCACTCAATGATCTGGATTCGTAGACAAGGAGACGGTCACTGTGCATTTTTCATACTTGTGCTTCAATCCAAACCGTTCAGATTACAATCCCATTAGAGATGGCACATATCGTTCTGAAGAGATTATCTACACTGTCCGATTGGTGTCTGTGGAATGGGAAGTTAAACAAAGATTTTCAATTTAAATCATCGGACCCATTTAATATCACAGGGTGAGCATGATTCTGGACGGTCCGGATCAACGTTATCTCAAGCGATACGGTCAGAGATGTGTGCAGGTGGACGGATTACAGTACTCCAACTTTCAAATTGTCTTTTTAAAAAAAATAAAAATAAAATAAGGGTGATGATCCCATCTGCGTCAGATTGACAGAGACTTCACTTCACCTGGGAATGGTAACAAGGCCCACCTAGGAGTGTGACGATATGTTTTATCCAAATTCATGCGTTTGGTCCGTCCGAGACGGATGGATTGATGAGGCATTCAGGGCACATGCACCAAACATGGTGAGTGCCTGCGAGATCTGGACCATCCATTGTGTGGATCCCAATACAGACATGTCATTTTTGAAAATTGGGCCGTTCAACTCCTCGATCAGACCACTCATTTTTAAACGGATGGTAATAAAAACTGGCCAATGGTCTAGATATGTGTCGCCCCCACCACCTAATGAGTGTACCAGCCTCAGATTCGGGCTGGTGCATATTCACGTTGGACCCCACCTAATGAATGGTCCAGATCTTGCACATATGTGCCAGGTTGGCATGTTTATCACCTCAGCATCAATCTTGTTCCGAAGTTATGGGTGCCTGTGGGGTGGTTGCCATGTTTTTCCACTGGGCGAGGATTTGCAAGTGTCACGACGTCCATCATCGTTGTAGCTGTGCAGCAGACTGGAATCTTCCTACAACGCAGAGGGTAAAACTCCTAAAACTCCTGAGCTATGTGGGGCCAATGTGTTGTACGTGTGACATCCACTTCGTCCATCAGGTGAAACTTCTTATTTCCACAGCACACCTCAGAAATCAACTCGACCCAAATCTCCAGCGGGCCACACTGCTAGGAGCAAGTTCTCGCCTTAAATCTCCATGTTTGAGATGTGTGGCCCACTGGAACTTTGGATCCCGATGATTTTACGATTTTTCTGGTGAGATGACCTGATGAACGGCTTGGATGGAATATAAAATTACCGTTGTGATCCCATACACAAACCAATGGTTGGCGCCTCCCCTTTGTTCCCTGTGGTATGCATCAGATGAGTTACAATCAGATCTGATTTTTAGCCCTAAGTCCTAATATCCAGCGAGGCACCTGATGGACGGAGTAGATATCACACATACAATTTGGTGGGCCCCATAAGCTCGGGAGTTTTAGAGAGGTGCTGGAGAGGATCCCGGTCCATATCCCGCGCCGGCAAACGCGACGATGAGAAATATTTACGATGTGGGATGCATATTTCCACAGTACACACCACTTATCGATTCTTACACGTAGGCCATATGGAGATAACAGAAAATGGGTCTGCTGGGTCCCACCCTCGATGGAGCACACACCAAAAATTTTCCAGATTGGGGGGTAAGAGCAACCTATATTAGAACCATTTCAATTTCAACCGTTTATCTGTAGGCTAGAAATGAAATATCTATACTGGGGAAACGGATTGGCTACTGACCCTGCCACTAGCCAATGGCTAGTTGTCGGTGTTCCGTGGGCCCCACCATGATGTATTTGTTTCATCCATGCCGTCTACCCAGTCTTCCATATAATTTTATGGTACGAGCCCAAAAATGAGATTGATCCAAATCTCAAGTAGACCGCACAGTGTTGATTGAACGCCCACCGTTAAAAACTTCTTGGGGTTCACAGAAGTTTTAGATCAAGCTGATATATATTTTTCCCTTCATCGAAGTCTGTACGACCTAATCAACAGGTTATATGTCAAATTACTATTATAGAGGGCCTAGGAGGTTTTTAATGGTGGACATTCAATCACTACTGTTTTCCCAAGGTGTGGATCACCTGAGATTTAGATTTACCTCGTTTTTGACAGCAAGTCATAAAATTATATTTCAAAATGGATGGACGGCGTGGATAAAACAAAAACATCATGGTGGAGTCCACATAGCACCACTAGCCTCACTAGCCAAACCGCCTCTGTCCCACTCGTTAGAATTCAAAACCGGAGTGTACCGAGCACAGTGACCGTTCGTCACTCGATGTGAAATGTGACACTGAATCCAACCGTCGACAGGGTGCACTTCTCACCATCTCGTGGGTGGGAATGCGCCAACTTGTGGGTGCAATGCATGTGCTTGGAGCTTTATCCATTTCAATTGCATTCCACGTATTAGACCACGATTCTGGTGGGCCCCACAATACAAATGATGGGTTTGACTAAGTCCATACGTGTCTCTGCTTGAAGCTACACATGCCAACCTATAATCCGTTTAGCACATCTCAGCCATACATCATGTGGGCCACAGTGAGTAAGTGGATCTATAGCCCGAATTGGAAGGAGGAATTGCTGACTCCACGGCAATCAACATGGGCGATTACATGGTGGGGTCCACCTGATACGCGGCTTGGATGTCGTACAAAACGTGAGGTACCGAATTTGGTGAGTCTCCGGAAACACCGAGAGGTGAGGCCCTGCCTGGCGAGATTTGATTGGTCAGATGGGACTACGCGGATTAGGTGCGACCCCTGATGCTGCCAAAGTGGGTGCGGCTCTACTGTGGGGCCCACCTTGATGTATGTGTTGTATATCCACACTGTTCATCCAATTTTCTTACTCATTTTAGAGCATGGTCCAAAATTTTAAGAAATTAAAATCTTAAGTGGACCACATCACAGGAGAAAGTGATCACTGAACACCCACCATTAAAAAATTACTACGACCCACCTTAATGTTTATTTTCCATCCAACTTGTTGATAAGGTCACACATACCTGGGCGAAAGGAAAACACAAATATCAGCTTGATCCAAAATATCAGCTTGATCCCTACAAGTTTTTAACGGTGGAAATTCAATTCTTATTGTTTGCATTCGCTTCATTTTCGAGACTAGACCCTACAATAAACTTCCAAAACTGATGGACTGTGTTGATATACAACACATACATCGAGATAGGCCATGGTCAAGGCCGGATCGGATTAGGTGGGCCCTATGTGCCCGCCTCGAGTATGTGGTCTACCTGCTAGCTATTTGAATCTACTTTATTTATGGTCAATCACCACTGTTTCCTCTGGTGTGGTCCACTTGAGATTTAGATTTACTTAGTTCTTGGGCTCATGCCCTAAAAATAATCTGGATAAATGAATGGACGGTGTGGATATACTTACATAAATCAAGGTGGGCGCACGGTCAGAGCCTTACAGCTGTACCTTCTTGACTTGAGACATCGCACGTGGGTTGGACTAATCAGATCTCGCCACGTCAGTGGCCACTTAATCCTTGTGGGTGGTTGGACGTGGAGAGGCGTACGTAGTTCAAGTAAGCAGTGGAGACAAAGCTCTAGTGCAGATGAGGACGATCCAACCGTCTGCACCACGGGCGACAAAGGACAGTGTCGAAGAGTGCATGGCGTTTGTACGTGGGTTTCAGATGTGGATTCTCAAATTACCAAAATGCTGCTTGCATTATGAGCTATGACGTGGCAACTGGAATATGGCATCTTTTATGTCCTGTCCGTTGAATCTCAACCGTATATATCACAACGTAGATTCTTTGGCTTAAGATATTGTAATTGTCTTAGTCATAGATGGCATGTCAAACGTGGCACTTTTGGTGAGATCCCAGTCATTAATCTGGTGGGCCTCACCAACTACATGTTGTCGCCCAGGATCGGCCAGTCGTCCTTTGCTTGGTTAGATGTGTAAGAAAATTAAGCTTTTCAAACCATTTACTGCCACGTCCATTACTAATTTTCGGACGCGGATTAGATAACTGAAGTGACGTCACCAAGCTATGTGGACCCCACCATGATGCATGTGTTTTATCTAGACCGTACAACCATATGTAGAGATCGTTTTATGGCATGGAAAAAAGAATTAGATAGATCTAAACTTAAACTGGACGCACCACAGGAAACCATGGGAGCAGTCACACCCACCGTTGAAACATTTATAGGGTGCACTGTGATGTATTTTTGAGATCCAACCTACTCTAACCCGCGTCCCTAATTTTCTTATCTTGCACTAGGTGTGCAAAGTCATCCACATGCGTCAATTCACCACACGTGCTATTATCTGCAGGAAGTAAGTGGATTGAGTGGTGTGCCACCTTGCTGGTGTGTTGAAGTCACCAAGTTATGTAGGCCCACCATGATGTATTTATTATATCCACACCGTTCATTCATTTGACGAGATCATTTTAGTACATGAGATCGAAAATAATTTACGTGAAAAGCATAAATGATTTACATGTTTATTTGACATCCAAACTGTTAATAAAGTCAGATGGACATGTACGAAAGAAAGAAAAAAAAAAAAAAACAAATATCAGGTTGATTCAAAATTTCTATAACTCGATGGAGTTTCAATGGTTGACATTCAATCCCCACTGCCTTCTCGATAATCATCTGCTTGAGTTTTGAAATTGTCTCGTATTCAGACTTGAACTTCAAAATGTTTTTAGCAAAAATGAGAAACAATTTTAATATAACATTTACATCATGGTGTGCCCCCATAGAAGTTACTGGTGTCAGTCTTTTTAGATATTGTTGATGCAAAAATCTGATCAGCCTGCCCTAACTCATGAACTTATACAAAGAGCAAATAAAGTGGACCTTGACTCATATCGAGACCTTCTAATGCCAAAGTCAGGAATATGGGTCCAATCGAGTGTCAAGGGTATAGAGTTAGAGATTGTACGTACCCCTCCTCTCTGGGGATCATCTTATTTATAAGTGGGAAGAGGCGGTGGCGTAGGGTGTGATCGTCCCTGTTTTGTCGGGGATAGAATCCTAGTAGGATTTTGAGTTTACGTGTGGCGGGGATCCTTTTAGATCTTCGGTAAGGAAAACTGTGTTGGAGATAGTTTCCATGATCTCCGACGTGGATCGCGGGCCAATTGGTTGTCGGTTAGTTCGAACTTGGGCTAATGTTGGGGTCGAGTGTGACATATCCGTTGAGGTCGAGCTTGGCCAAACATTGGGGTCAAGTTCGGCTTATTTGTTGAGGTCGAGTTCGGCCATATGTTGGGGTCGAGTTCGGCCCGATGCTGAGGGATCGAGCTTCTCAATTGGGCTGTCCTCCTGAGGTCGGGCTCGGCCTGAAGCTAAGAGATAGAGCATCCTTCCTGGTCGGTCAAGAGGTGAGCGTTGGACTATTGGGCTGTACCTCTTACTGTTAGTGTTTGACCTGGCCTGTGAAGGGTCGATAGTAGGTCGGTGTACTTATAATAGATATGTTACAAGTGCTAATGTTGCTAATGTGCATAAGTGCTACCATTTATTTTCAAATGCCTCGAATAACATGTGCTGTCATTCAAGTTCAAGAACCCAAATACGCCATATATGCCACATGTTTCAGGTTATTTTAATGGAAATATTTCCTAAGAAATTGATAATATTTCTTGAGTGGGAGTTTGCTTTTTGGAAGACAACTTCGTAGAAAGGACCTCCAAAAAATTCTCAAACATTTAATTATTTTATTTTATTTTATCTTCAAAGGCTTTATTGGAAAATAACTTTGGAGAAAAAAGTCACTCTTTTTTAAAGCCTCCAAACAGAGAAATTCCTCCCACCCAAATAGGCATTAACAATTGGACAAGGATCCAGTTCTCATGCAATGGGGACTATCATTCGCTAATCCAGACCGTTGATCCTTTGTGTCCCACCTTGGATGGATCATGCCATCAAACTCTCTCATATCCTAAGATGCTCCCCACTAATTCGGGACCTGGGAATTTCTAGTTAAATGTGTAATGTTGCTGAATTTCTCTTCATAAGTACCGTTCATTCCTTCACCACAAATCCAAAGGTTAAAATAACCCAATTCAGAAAGATTTTCAGGATCCACACCATCCAAGTGGGCCACCCAGCAGATCAAAGGCCTGATCATTGTATCATGAACTCCACTTGTCAAAACTGAAAACCCAAAAATACTCTGGCACATGATCCTCTAACAATGGGTGGAGGCATGATGCGTGCGAGCCCGGCAAAGTACTTAGTGGAATGCGCACCAACGTCTCAGGAGGTGGAAATCAGACCAATATCCTATTAAAAAAATGTCATTGGAATAGCTTTAGAAAATCATGTTGTAGAAAGAAACATCAAATCAATTGTCGGTAGTCAGGTTTTCTTATGGTGGGTGGTTGAGACATAGTTCAAAGACCCAAAACCTGACTCGACTCGACTCGGGTCCAGTTGGGTTGGGCCAACTCAGAGGCTCAAACCAACTCGAGATGAACTTATAACGGAGTCTCGAAAAACAAGTAATTTCTACTGAGCCTTTATTAAAAGAAAAAGGTTTACTATGATTTTTATTAGTTGGAACTTCTAGTTATATATCTTGATAGGAATGTGATAATATTTAATAATTAAATAAGAATATAATAATATTGTTAGATATATATTTACAACTGTACGTATGATATAAAATAGAATTTATAAACAAATCAACAATTTGCTGATTCTCAGCATCTCTAAAATCACCTCTCTTTTATAAAAAATAAAAAAATAAAATTCAAAAGGTTCTCGACCAATCAAGTGACTCGTCTGGGTTGTGCTGAGTAGGCTTTGACTTGCCTGACTCAGTGTGACTCACTATGAATGGAGGTTGAGTCAATCTTACATGTGAGTTTCTTGGTGACTCAGCTCAAAATCTCATCAAGTCTAGCTTGGGCGAGTTTCGAGTTGAGTAATTAGTCAGCTCTAGAACTAGAGACCTACAATCAATAAACCATGGCTGTTATAACTTTAGATCCGTTGCTATCAATGGAATTCATATTATTTGCTAATTGTTTTATTTGTTTATTTTTATTTTTAAATCAATCTTCTTGCATCTATAATAGCAAAGTGATTCAAGCATGTGTGATGTAGAGCACCATGTAGATACATTTTTAGCACAACTGGAAGAAGTTCAAATGGAAGTGAAAGCAATTTGTCAAAATCAGAGTTAGTCTTACGTAAGGCATGACATGATTGTATCCTAGGCATATTTGATTTGAAAAAAAATTATTCTAAATAGGTAAGAATTATTGTTCGAAGTTTTGACTATAAAATGACATTAACTTTTGATCCCGACATCGTTACGAATGTATAACCTATCAATCTTTATATAGTAGTGAATCTAATATCAACCAACCAGCTATGCTGGTCATGGTTATCTGTTTCATGAGAAACACTGGTTTTAGAGGTCAAAATATATATATATATATATATATATATATATATATATATATATATATATATATATATATATATAAAACTATTTTATAAAACTATTTTAGCAATTGTTGTATCTCCTTGGCTTGTGAGTTTTAAAATTTTCATCTTGCTTATAATAATGTTAGGAATGTTCTGTAAAGTTTTATTAATTACATTTCTATTTACGGCAAAATTAATCTTTTGGGTAGATTTTTCTATTTTGGATAATTTTTAATTGAATTAGTTTTCTTATTTTATTTATATAAGTGATATAATCGAGGAATCAAGTTTTTTTTTTTTTTTTTTTTCTTCTTTTATATAAGTGATGAAATTGATAAATCTTAAAATCATTATTCAATAAAATATTTGAGATTTCTTCTCTTATATTTTGTTGACTCAAGAATTTACCTCGTGGATTCAAGACCTGGACCATTGGAAAAAAATGGTGATTTTTTTTCTTCGTTGTTTCGCTCTCTCCCCTGCATCAATATGTGACCCATTCAAGTCAACATGCTAAGATAGTCTGATGATCAAAGTCCATGGAAAGTAATTTATCCAGTGAATGATTCTAACCATCTCTATCCATAGATGAATCAAAGGTTATGTAAACTTTAGATTCGAAGGTCTAGATTACCACCAAAGCGTGATTATGATGCCAATTAGTTATAATAGGAAAAATTTCCTTCTAGAGACTACATTTCACCCTATAAAAGCTCATCACACACACACACACACACACACACACACACACACACACACACACATATATATATATATATATATATATATATATATATATATATATAAGACCCAGTACCTAACTTGTATAAAGGGTTAGTCAAAAAATAATAATGTTGTTTAGCAACTCAGGCTGGTGAAAAGTCAATGGTGGGCATACTATGGTACTTTTTGCTACGGCCTGCCTGATATTTGGAATTGGTTGATTCCTGGCCAGGAGTTTCACAAGGTGACTCACCTAGTGGACGGATTGAATATGTGCACACACCACATCATATGAATTATCAAATTCTAGTTTCAAGGAGATATTTTCTCTTAATAAGAGTACAAAGAAAATTGATAGCTCAAATCATCATACCATCTCAACATCCCAACATCCGGACTTTTATGAGGCAACACATATCAACCATCTGAAGATGAGATAGAGCTCTTATTATAATTAATCTAAATCAACCAAGGAACCCCAGAACATGGAGGAAAATTTTCCATAAATTTCAACTTTGATAACATAATAATAATAATAATAATATTATTATTATTATTGTATATTACTCGATTTGAATGAAATTCGCTTGGACTCAAATATTTTACTATAGCTGTTCAAAAGAGAGCTTGAGTGGATCGATCTTTTTCTCTCTCTATTTTATATATATATATATATATATAGAGAGAGAGAGAGAGAGAGAGAGAGAGAGAGAGAGAGAGAGAGAGAGAATTAGTCCTCATATGCCTTTACATCTTGCAATATTGGAAGGACCCTGACGATGACCGTCTTAGTTCCACCGCATCTTTTGTATTTTTATGTTTTGAAACAATCGTGAAAATAATTAACTATTGCTGACACATGATGTAAGTACAACATCTATAATATCTAACCAATATGACAAGTTAGCCACACAATCAAGCAAGGGTGGGACCCCTGACTGTGGAGCCCACGGTAATGTTTATATGTGACTAAATCTATGCTGTCCATCCGCATTCAAAGCTCATTTTAAGGCCTGGTCCAAAAATTGAAGCGGATCTAAATCTCAGATGTACCATAATAAGGGAAACAATGGTTATTGACCATTAAAAATTTCTTGTGGGCCATAAAAGCTTTGGATCAAATGATATATGTATGGCCTCTTCATCTATGTCTTTGTTACCTTATCAACAGATTGGATGGAAAATAAACATTTCACTCAAATCCATGACAATTTTAATGGTGAGGATTCAATCACAACTGTTATGGTGTGGCCCACTTAAGATTTGTGTCAACTTCGTTTTTGGATTCATGCCCTAGAATTATCTTTCAAAATGGTTGGATGGTGTGGATTTACGGCATATAGATCACTGTGAGCCCCACAGTCAGGGGTCCCACCCGGATCCACTGAAGCCGCCCCCGTACAATGAAGATCGCCCAGAGCAAAAAACATACCTATCCACTCATCGAGTCTACCGTGGATAAATTTTAAACTAGCTCGATGGCTGTTCATTGTTTTCTATGGTTTGGCCAGGATCATGTTCTTCGCAACGGAGACAAACTTTCCGATGGATGGGATGTGACTCACCACACCCACCCCCACACACTATACATTAACATGCTATCCTATTATGATTACACTATCCTCCAATGAGTTATATGTGAGATCTCATTAACTAGAATCATAAGCGATGGGTGATCTTACAAATTAGAGGGGTGGAACCACAGGGCCCGGCCATTATTGGATGCGGTCTGCAGATAGGCTTAGCCTGGGCAATTGAAAATCCAGGTGGGAAACCAATCTTATGCTCATCTATTGTTTGGACGTAGATTGAGTGTACCGGCATTGGTACAAACACAACACAATTTGGTGGGATGTCAATGAACAACAAGCCACTATCAGAAATGAAACTTAATTGAGTACTTACTCAGATTAACAACTTTCAAACATACTTTGTATGAGCGTTATTTTCTACTGCAACCTGCTGTCCAATCACATCCCACCACGTTGAGTTGTACAGATTTCCATGTACACAAAAGCAGTACCATCTACATCCCCCGTTGCTGGGCCTACCTCGGGTTGGGTTGGAAACGGATTGGCTACTCCCCTAGTCACCACCCTGGGGCTGATGGTTGATGTTTTGTGGGCCCCACCATAATGTATGTGTTTCATCCATTCCGTTCATCCATATTTACAGATCATTTTAGGGCTCTATGCCAAAAATGAGAGGAAAATAAATCTCAGGTGGACCACACCACAGGAAAAAAAATAGTGATTGGATATTCACCATTAAAATTCTCCTAAGGCCCACTGTACTGTTTATTTGACATCCAATCTGTTGATTAGATCATATAGACCCAAATGATGGGAAAAAAAAAGATCCACTTGATCCAAAACTTTTATTGTCCCCGAAAAGTTTTTAATGGTTGACGTTCACTCAACACTGTTTCCTGTAATGTGGTCCCCTTGAGATTGGGATATACCTCATTTTTTGGTCTTGTATCATAAAATGATCTAGAAAAATAGATGGACGGCATGGATGAAACACATACATCATGGTGGGGCCCACAGAGCACCGACCACTAGCCGTTGGCCAGTGGCAGGGGGAGTAGCCAATCCGTTTCCGGTTGGGTTGTAAGTAGAGGTGGCAATGGGACAAGTGGGCCAACCCAGCCCAGCTTGCATGGTCAGGGTGATCTGGCCCAGGATTGAAATCTAGGCCCGATGTACGGGTGGGGCTGGGCAATGATAAGTGCCCATCCTGGCCGTTGGACCGGTCCAATCATCAAGTGGCCCAAAAGAATGGATGTTTTAAAGGACATTTTTATGCCATTTCTAGCTCGATTAGGCCAGTTCTTAGGAGACTAGGGCCAGACCATGGCCAACCTTGGCCTGAGTATAGTCGATCTATTTACCAGCCCTGGAAATCAAACATGGGCTCACTTTAATCCTGGGCCCACAAAGTACAAGCCCTCCTGAAGTGGGCCATGAATGAAAGTACAAGGAGCCAATCAAGCCCGTTCACATGGAAGATTTTGGATAATGGCCCATCCACCACAGCAACTCCTTTCTGGTGTCAACATGGAAGATTTTTCTAACCCTGCAAATGCATGTGTGGGTCAGTCCATATACATGTTGAAACACATGCAAGCTGGCACATGTGTGAGGGATCAAAACTGTCCATCAAGTAGGCCCCACCATTCAGACGCCCTTGCCTAGAAATCAGGCTGGTCGACTGATCAATTGGGCAGTAGTGTACGGTGCAAATACGTGATTTTTACTTGCACCAACAGTCCATTTCTTCAAGGGGCCCACCTCCTGAGTGCACCCGCCAGATCTTTTGGGACACTGCATCTTAACCATGGAGCCAACAGATGAACGGCCTGATTTTACCAAATGTTCC
Source organism: Magnolia changhungtana (assembly GCA_030180095.1). Lineage (NCBI taxonomy): Eukaryota > Viridiplantae > Streptophyta > Magnoliopsida > Magnoliales > Magnoliaceae > Magnolia > Magnolia changhungtana. The sequence goes on from JASAUF010000481.1 coordinate 5,252,826, forward strand.
ATCTTGCCACTTTTTCCAGCGTACGGATGGATTGGGCTATACAAACAAGTGGGATTAGGACAGTTATGTGGAGGGCTGAGATAGGCTGATATTTGTACAAACGCAGCTTCTGATCTAAAAATCTGGTCCCAAATCCAGCCTTGCCCACTAAGGTTGAGCCAGTTTTCTGGGCCTTTCAGAAACCATTGGCTTGTGAGACCTCGAATTAAAAACTACTAACAAGGGCCATCAATGGCCAGGATCAGGCCCTGTCTAGATCCCTGCACAGCATGGCCTGTATAGGGTTTAATGGCATTTTTCCATATATCATGCATGATGGGCCACGCCTAATGAACGGTTCAGATCTTGCACAAAGTTGGTTACAGGACTCTGGTTCCGGACGGGTATAATCATCAAGGCCTGGGGTTGAGCGTTGGATAAACAATGCGGTTGGACAGACCTCGTACTATTGCCTGGAACAAGGTCTAATAATTCAGGTCCACACCAGATTGAGGTCCTATGGGTCCCAAGGAGTGCTGGATCTTCCCAGCTGCAACATTGTCTGTGGCCCACTTCCCCCAAGTATTAAATGAAAATTCTAATGTGTTCGTGATTGGACGGTCAGAATCAATTCCTCACCGAACATTCAACTCAACATCTTGACATGCTGCCACTTCCTTTATCATCATTCCTCCCAAGGTGTCAATGCAACTACCTGGGGTGTGGGGCCCACGTTAATGTATGTACAGCATCCATCCGGTCTAACATGGTTGTCCCATAATTATGGGATGCCCAAAAAGTCATCCTGATCCAACTATGAAGTGGGCCACCACGGAATTTCAAGTTTTTTGGGTGGTTGTCTATTGTTTTTTATCATATGGCCCACGTGATGATTGGATCAGATTGATCGATGGGATTTGATGGTTTGGATTCAAGCGGCTCTTGAATTCAAGCCAACCTTATCTAGCAATTATTAGTGGAAAAATAAAAATAAAAATCCTAACCCTTAAATAGGTGATCAAGAATGGTTGAGAGAAAAAATACAACAATAATTCATATTCAAGCAAGAAAAGGCCGACTATACAACTGGTATATTTATATTAACCAATATCCAAGAGATTCTCAACAGCAAATCACATCCTAAAATCAAAGAACATGATTTTTCTCAGCACATTTGTAATTAACCATATCTTGTTATAGTAGTTACAAGATAAACCATCTTTTGTTATGGTTGGCTCTCAGTACATGGCTCCTTAAGTGGACGGAGCTGCAAGTCAATACTGAAGTCATGGGTTGAAGTGCCTATATGGGGGTGTGTGCTTAAAACAAAAAAAAAAAAAAAAAACCAGCTTTTATCATCTCTATCATGTGGGGGTAGATTATCATTATATTTGTGACCTCGACGTTTGCTTGGGTTGATTAAATTGCTAATATATTTACAAAAGTGTCACTTAGCTTGTGTGGTGTATTAATCAATATGCAAGAGATTCTCAATGGTAAATCAAATCCTAAAATCATTACACATGATTTCTCTTCGCACATTTGAAAATAACCATCTCTTATTCTAGCTGTTACATGATTACTTCATTCATATAAAAACCGATATTTCACTCATGTACATTATATAAGACTTTTATTAGGTGGGCCACACATGATCATCGATTTTGATCTAATCGGTGGCTTATTCAGATTGAGCAATTTAATGAGCTTCACTACAATTGTAATTATTACACAGGTGTAGGTGAGATGCTTGAATTGTGGTTCCTTATACACAATTATTAAGATTGATATAAAAACTTACGGCGTGGAGACTCTATGTGAGAGAAGTGTAATGAATAGGCTTTTCAGGCCATCTTTTCTATAAATACATCTCTTGATCTTATTACCAATAATAAAAAAAAAATCCTACTCTTATCGAGAGATTTTCATGAGAGTGTAAGTTGCAGAAGATCCAATATCTCACTTGGCGATATCATGGTATCGTGAATGACTTCCCAATATTGAGAAGTGGAGCCACATGCGCGGATTTCGTGTCGCAAGTCCTTTCGCAACTGGGATGCTGAAAGGAGTTTCGTAGATTTCGTGTCGCAAGTCCTTTCGCAACTGGGATGCGGAAAGGAGTTTTGCCGATTGCGTGTCGCAAGTCCTCTCGCAACTGGGATGCGGAAGGGAAGTTGCCAAAACTATAAATTGGGGTCCCTAGGGCTATTCTAGGGTTAAGGTGAATATTGAGAAATATTTCTAAGGTGTGGGCAAGGGATTTTCTCTGTACTTCCAAGGGAGAGGTAAGTATATTGCCTTGTAATCTTCGTTCTTCATAGTGGAAGTTTGCATCCGTGGTTTTTTACCCTAGATTGGGGTTTTTCATCTTATCTTATGGTTTGTTTTGGATTGCTTTGATCTGTTTCTAGTTTATATTTCTTCCTGTTTATCGTTTGTGGGTGAGGCCTGAGATTGGATCTAGGCTCACTGCGTTGTTGGCATGCTGCGCAACAACTGGTATCAGAGCTATTGGTTTAGTTCTATTGGAAGTGATGGCAGAAGATGAGAAAACTAGAATTGAGAAGTTTGATGGTTTAAACTTTGCCTTCTGGAAGATACAAATGGAAGATTATTTCTATCAGAAGGACCTCTATATTCCTCTAGGAGGAAAAGAGAAGAAACCAGAAAAGATGATAGATGATGAATGGTTTTTACTGGATAGGAAGGCTTTAGGAACGATTCGACTCTCTTTGTTTAAGAGCGTCGCCTTCAATATATCCAAGGTAAAAATGACAAAAGAATTAATGGAAGCTCTAGCCACCATGTATGAAAAACCCTCAGCATCCAACAAGGTTCATCTTATGAAACAACTATTCAACATGAAGATGTCAGATGGTGGGAGTGTGACTGAACATCTAAACGAGTTCAATACAGTCACGAGCCAGTTGAAATCCATTGGCATTGTTTTTGAGGATGAGGTCAGAGCGTTATTGATCTTATCCAGTTTGTCAGACAGATGAGATGGTTTGGTGATTGCTGTGAGCAATTCTTCAGGGTCAACAAAACTGAAATTTGATAATGTGGCCGATCTAATTCTCAGTGAAGAATCTAGAAGAAAGGCATCAAGAGTTTCAGGGGATTCAGCCAATGCTCTAAACGTTGAAGAAAGAGGAAGATTGCTGAACAAATGAGGCAATAAACACGAGCGTTCTAAGTCGAGGAAGAAGTCCAAGGGAACGAAAGACAAAGACGGGTGTTGGCATTGCGGCAAGAAGGGGCACATGAAACGTGATTGCAGGGCGCTTAAGAAACAAGAAGGAAGCTCTCAAGGCGGGAAGGATTCAGTGAATCTATTTGAGGAGAGTGACACAGAGGTGTTGATCTTGTCTCTTGATGCGAGGAATGAGAATTGGGTTATAGACTCGGGTGCTTCGTTTCATGCCATTTCATGTAAGGAAGTTCTACGTAACTATATATCAGGTAACTTCGGGAGAGTCTACCTGCGTGATGATGAGCCGTGCAGTATTGTTGGAAAGAGAGACGTTCATATAATTCAGAAAGACGGAACAACGTTGAAATTGAAGGATGTTAGACATGTACCGAGTTTGAGAAGGAATCTGATCTCAGTAGGGCAGTTGGCCGATACCGGTTATGTGACGACATTCACCAGTGATTCCTGGAAGATCACAAAAGGTGCCTTGGTGATTTCTCGAGGCAAGAAAGAAGGTACTTTGTACGTGACTTCAGGATCGTATAGTTCACTCGTAATCGCATTAACTGGAGTGAATGGGCAGTTATGGCATCAGAGGTTGGGACATATGAGTGAGAAATGGATGAAAGTGCTATTGTCAAAAGGGAAACTACCAGGGCTGAAGTCTATTAACTTGGAATTCTGCGAGGACTACGTGTATGGCAAGCAGAATAGGGTAAGTTTCAAGAAGACGGGACGCGCTCCAAAGACGCATCTATTAAAGCTTGTACACACTGATGTGTGGGGACCGGCACAGGTATCATCTCTTGGTGGTTCATGTTATTTTGTTTCCTTTATTGATGATGCTAGTAGAAAACTGATTTATTTCTTAAAGCATAAATCTGATGTATTTGATGTATTTAAAAAGTGGAAAGTTATAGTAGAAAATGAGACAGGTAAAACAGTAAAATGTCTCAGATCTGATAATGGGGGAGAGTATTGTGACAAGAGGTTTGAGGAGTATTGTACAGCAAGTGGAATCAAACGTCAAAAAATGATTCCAGGTACACCGCAGCAAAATGGTGTGGCTGAGCGCATTAACAGGACCATCCTTGAGCGCGCCAGGAGCATGAGGTTACATGCAGGGTTGTCCAAGACATTTTGGGCAGATGCTGTGAATACCGCCGCATATCTCATCAATAGAAGTCTCTCAGCACCATTGGATGGTGGGCTACCAGAAGAAGTGTAAACTGAGAAAGAAGTGAACCTTGCACATCTCAGAGTGTTCGGTTGTACTTCATATGTTCACATTGATGTAGAGCACAGAAACAAGCTGGATGCGAAGTCCAGGAGGTGCACGTTTATAGGCTACGGGCAGCATGATTTTGACTATAGGTTTTGGGATGTAGAAAATAGGAAAATCATCAGAAGCAAGGACGTCTTCAATGAAAAAGTGATGCATAAGGACAATGTGCAGAAAAATAAGGCCGAAGAAAAGGAATTCGTAGAGTTGGAAGAGTTACCAGACACAGGTGTTACAATGTCATAGGATGATCATGCACAGGAGCATTATGAGGCAGAGCCACATACACCGGTTATGAGAAGGTCTACTCGGGAGAGGAGACCCACGGTTCGATATTCACCCTCCTTATATTATTTACTGCTGACAGATAATGGTGAGCCAGAGTGTTTTGAAGAGGCATTACAGTCAGATACATGGGTTAAGTGGGAGCAGGTCATGGATGAGGAGATGGACTCTCTTGAGTCTAATCGTACATGGGAGTTAGTCACTCTACCTAAGGGTAAGAAAGCTCTTCATAACAAGTGGGTTTATAGATTGAAAGAGGAGCATGATGGTTCGAAACGGTACAAGGCTAGACTGGTTATGAAAGGGTTTCAACAAAAGGCAGGTATCGATTTCACTGAAATATTTTCACCTGTGGTGAAAATGTCTACGATTTGCATGGTCTTGAGTATAGTGGCTACAGAGGACTTACATCTAGAGCAGTTAGATGTTAAGACAGCCTTTCTTCATGGGGACTTTGAAGAAGAGATATATATGCATCAGCTGACAGGATACGTGGCACCAGGAAAGGAGAACAAGGTGTGTAGACTGAAGAAGAGTTTATATGGCCTGAAGCAGGCCCCAAGGCAATGGTAGAAGAAGTTCGACAGTTTCATGTCGGGAAACGGCTTTAGGAGATGTCATGCAGACCACTGTTGTTACTTGAAGAAGTTTGATACATCATACATCATTCTTCTTCTGTACGTTGATGATATGCATGTGGCCGGTTCAAGCATGAAGGACATCTTAGATCTCAAAAGACAACTGTCTAGAGAATTTACCATGAAGGATTTAGGACCTGTAAAATAAATCCTAGGCATGAGGATAAAGCGTGATAGGGAAAACAAGAAACTAGTTTTGTCACAGGCAGAGTACATAGCCAAGGTACTTGACCGATTCAATATAGGAGGTGCTAAGCCGGTTAACACTCCATTAACCAACCACTTCAAGCTATCTAAGGAGCAAGGGGTAAAGATGTAGGAGGAATGAGACTACATGGCTAAAGTCTCATACGCGTCAGCTATTGGGAATCTCATGTATGTTATGGTGAGCACGAGGCCAGACATTGCTCAAGCAGTGAGAGTTGTTAGCAGGTTCATGAACAACCCCGGGAAGGAACATTGGGAAGCTGTGAAGTGGATCCTTAGATATTTGGTAGGTACTAAGCATGTAGGGCTGTGCTATGGTGGATCGAAAATCAAGCTACAGGGCTACGTGGATTCAGATTTGGCAGGAGATATTAACAGCAGGAGAAGCACTACAGGTTATGTCTTTACTACGGGTAGTCTTTAGCGATCGTTGGATCTCTCGATTCTGAGAAGATAGTATCTATCAGTACGACAGAAGCAAAATATATTGCGGCTACAGAAGCATGCAAGAAGATGGTGTGGATGCAAGGTTTCATGGAAGAGTTGGGTAAGAAGCAAGCAGATTGCAAACTGCACAGTGACAGTCAGAGTGCAATACACTTGGCCAAGAATTCAACCTTTCATTTAAGGACTAAGCATATTGCCATCAGATATCACTTCATACGTTCGTTACTGGAAGATGGATCGATTGCTCTAGAGAAGATTCATACAAGTGAGAATCTTGTGGATATGTTGACCAAGGCGGTCACACGAGAGAAGCTGAAGCTCTGTTCAGCTTTGATTGGTCTTTAGGCTTGAAGACGGAGATGTGATGCACTCCGGATGAAGAAGACAAAGGTTTATGACGATGTGTCTCCAAGTGGGAGATTGTTGAGAAGTGGAGCCACATGCGCTAATTTCATGTCGCAAGTCCTTTCGCAACTTGGATGCAGAAAGGAGTTTCGCAGATTTCGTATCGCAAGTCCTTTCGCACCAGGGATGCGGAAAGGAGTTTCGCAAATTTCGTGTCGCAAGTCCTTTCGCAACTGGGATGCGAAAGGAAAGTTGTCAAAACTATAAATTGGGGTCCCTAGGGCTATTATAGGGTTAAGGTGAATATTGAGAAATATTTCTAAGGTGTGGGCAAGGGATTTTCTCTGTACTTCTAAGGGAGAGGTTAGTATATTGCCTCGTAATCTTCGTTCTTCATAGCGGAAGTTTGCATCCGTGGTTTTTTTACCCTAGATTGAGGTTTTTCCACGTATATCTTGTCTTATGGTTTATTTTAGAATGCTTTGATCTGTTTCTAGTTTATATTTCTTCCTGTTTATCGTTTGTGGGTGAGGCCTAAGATTGGATCTATGCTCACTGCGTTGTTGGTGTGCTGCACAACACCCAACTAAGCACGCGTTAAGATTATACTTTGGAATCTCTATTATTAATGTATGAACAACCTCTTTATTCTACTATTCAGATTACACATATGTATCTATATAATGGTAGATACACGATATATCAAAATAAAAGATTCGATTCATTTTTACACCTTCGCTATTACATCCGATGCAAGTGATTATGTTGCACTTGCAATCCACATGAAGCCCATCATATCGACGGCTTGGATAAACTCAAAAACCAGAATGATTATCTATGTTTCATTGAGTCTTAACTCATCCTCCTAGTCTAGTGCAATGGTCCACATTCAACATAAACGTGTGTCCCAACTGATCAATGGGCTAGGGCAGAGATATATGAGTAATGGCCATAATGTCTCACACGTGCCATGTTGGTAAACATTTAGATTATTTTTATTATATTTGCATGCACTAAAGTGTCCAGCTAGCACATCATATAGTCGTCCACAAAAGGATACACAACCCATTTGAGAAATATAGTGAGAGATTCTCTCCTATCATTTTCATTAGCCTGTGGGTTTTGATGAAGGACCCATCTAAAATGTCAACTTCTATTGACATATCACAGGCAATCTATGACATTTAAATTAAAAAAAAAAAAACCTTCCGGTTCCAACTACCCAATTATTGCTGATTCCAAACATGAGACCCTATACTTACCCAAAGTTGCACACGTGTGAGATCCAATCCGTTCATCAGATGGGCCCATGGTTAATGTCTCCCTAGCCCAATGATCATATTCCGGCCCCACATATACATTGGAGATGAACCACATGCATTCCTCCCCACCCAACAAGTGGAGACATACCTTGGTTTTCAGGCCAGGATGCATCCACCACATGGACCGTCTGATGAACGGTACAGATCTCTCACCAGCGCATCCCACGATTGAAATTCCACCACTCAAGCTGTCTCCAAGTCCTTGTTCTCACTCTCCACCTTCCCATAAAAAACATCAAGATAATAGAAGATTGGAATCATAAAGACCGAACCCATGAAAACAAGCACTGGCCCAAAAATCCAAAGTAGGAGTGGTAGTCCTACATAGACTAACCTGTTCCCCACAGTGTTGAGTATGAACCCCTTATCTAGTAGGTCGCATACATAATTGACGGTCACGATCGATGCCGAGGACACCGGGGTGTTGATCAAGTAGTTCACTTGGTTTATTAACCGTAGCGAAAGGGTGTTGAAGATGAATGCAAATAGGAAGATGATGAGGAGTGAGGTGTATTTCAATGCCATTACAAGCTCGCCATGGGCGCCATAGATCGCGTCATTGAGTGGCTTCTTTATGCTGTAAGTGCTACTTATAACCGCCCCGAGACCGGTGCATAGGAGGATCGTCGTCGTCGCCATAAGGATCGACACCATCATCGTGTTTCGGAGTGTTTGTACGGCCAAGATGTTCTTCTTATCGATGTCCTGCAAGGAATGAACAGTGGAGGTGGCATTGGTAATCTATGTTTTCTGGCTTAAGGTAGTTAAAACAGTTGATCAGCTATAGAACTATTGATGGGCCAGCTTGAGCCCAGTTTGTTTGTTTTTAAGGCCTGTTTTGGGCTTGGGCCTTGGATCATGGGCATGAAAGCTATAAATGGGACTTGATGCTATTTTCTCCTGGCATTGGTAGAAAAGAGTTGTCGATCTGAGCTGGAGATGGCCCATGTATTTATCCAGCACGTATCGATCAACGCCCACAAAAGCCCACATGGGCTGGGTTTGTGATTAATTTTAACCCCGTGGGCCGTTCATTGGTCTGATTTTTGGTCCTGAAAAATAAACAATCTGGCCCATAACATGTCAGCTGCAAGGAACAGATGAACCAGAATCTAGGCTATTTACAACTACAAATGGGATGAGCTTGGGCCTGAGTTTCAGGTCCATATGTGACGTGGCGAAGGACGTGAGGTAGAGCACCATCTTAACTGTTCCGAATCCACGGAACTTGTTCTTTGAACTCCTTGCAGAGAAACTTTAAATCCACGAGTAAGAAGAAAACAAAAATAATTCTAAAATATTTGATATAATTTTATTGATTGATAATTGTCAAATGTGTATGTATTCTTGTTACCCCATTAATGTAGAAAAAAAGGTAAAATTTGTAATTACCAAAAATAACAAAATCATCACTCTAACAAATATCCTAATTCTAATAAAACTCTTCTAAAACCTAATTTTTAAAAATAAAAATTCAAAATAAACTTTTACTAGAAGAATCCTAACATGATTACAAGTTATTTCTAAAAAGAAAGAAAATCTAAAAGTCTAAAAATAAGTAAATATTAAAAAATTCAAAATTACTAAAAATAGTAATTTTTCCTAAAACTTCGTTTTTGAACTTTTTTTTTTGGGTTAGCTTGTTAGTACATACCATGTCAGGACACACACTCCATATTAGCCACCCCCGCTAGGGATCGATACCAAGACCTCAAGTGTTGAAACAAGGTTTCTCCACTCAATCTGCCAATTGAGCTATGGATCTAGGTGTAAGCGCGTGTTTTTTGACGAAACGGATAAATGCGACCCACTTTATGAGTTAGTTCACCTTGGATGGCCCGTTTTAGTAAAGATAGATAGGTTGCGCGCCCCGTAATGATACCCGGATCAAAAGTTATGGCCAATTTATGGTTCACATTCTTTTGGTCCAACTATGCTAGGAATGTATTTGTGTCACGTTCTATATTAATATTTTTAAGCCCAAATTTTAAAAGAATTGGGCCAAGGTTATTTCGGCCTAGCCCAAGCAAGCCCTTGTGACGGCTTAGAATTGCTCGAGGGGCATGATATCTTGGTAGTCACCCATGAAAAGGAAACTCCATTAGATGGACGGTCTGTATTGGCTTACTATTCAGCCCCATGGCATGACACCCTCATGGGTAAGCCAAGGGCCAAAGCTCATAAATGGTTAACCTCTACCTTACATGACGCAGTAAGCAATGGGAACTTTTGCCTTTAAATGTTCTAGGAGAGCTGTAGCGTTTGAAAATTTATAAGATATTAAATGAGATTTTCTATATACATATGGTTGATGGTTTTGAAATTTAGAAATTTCGCATGCTTATGAGCAGTTGGATTATAGTTGTGTTAAAGGAAAAGGACAACTTAGATTTTACTCCTTTTTTTACGCATTAGTTGCACTCACCTCTCTTTCCTTTCACGTGTGGCCCTTATAACGAGCCCTTCCAACAATGGCTATGTAGTGCCCATTATGATGAATGTGTAATATTCTTCTAAATATCTGTTGCACTGCCTCATGTTAAGACGTCAGATAATTTAAAACTCGATTAAGTCGCATACCCGAAAAAGTGTGAATAAGCAGTTTCCCTCACTACACGTAGCTATATGCTTTTCTCTCATTTTTATGTGCTATTTTTTTTTCTCTTTCATTTCTCTCCCTTCCTCTCTCCATCTATCATGCACATGTCAATTCTTTGGTGTGAATAACTTCAAGTTGATAAGAGGACATAACAATCTATTTTTCTCAGGATGTATTTGTGCACTACCCAATTGAGTACATGCAGGTGGGGGCCATTGTCCATTGATCAAAACCGTTGATATTATGAGCCACATTGTAAAAATTTCCACAAAGCGACGAAAAACCCAAATTAGGGCTGCAAGTTGTGTTTGGGTCAACCCAACTCGAGTTCAAGTCAGGTTGGGGTGGGTTGTCAAGGTCGTGTGTCTACACGTGTGTGTGAGTGTGTGTTGATACACACATACACACGTGTATATATATGGATGAGGTTGAACTGTGTAGGCCCACTGTGATTTTTGATGGACATCCATGCTGCGCATTAGGTGAGTCCCCTCTAAGTTAAGAGATAAGAGATGTGCAAAAAATCATCCGCATCCAAAACTAAAGTGGGCTATACGGCCTAAAATAGTGTTAAATCATGCTTAAAACATCTAAAAGCACTCAATAGGGCTTACTTAAGTTTTAGATATGGCTAAAACTTGGTGTGTTCCCTCATCGAAGTGGAACACACAATGGATGGGCTTAATTTTTAAAACTCATCTTAGTGGACCCTATAAACGATCATGAAAATTGTAAGGGGTATATATCCACTTTCAATTGTTGTCTATGGTGTGGCCCGCCTAAGTCATGGATTGCAATACCATTTGAAATAGTGTGAAATCATCCGTAGAACATTTAAAATCACTTGTTGGGGGCCCACCTGAGTTTTGGATACATCTTAAACTTGGTGTGACCCCTCATCTCAAAGTGGGACACACAAAATGGATACATCTTAAACTTGGTGTGACCCCTCATCTCAAAGTGGGACACACAAAATGGATGAGATAGATTTCTAAACAACATCTCAGTGGGCCCTTATCATGAAAGTTTCAAGGGGTGGATATTCATTCTCAATTATCGCCTATGGTGTGGTCTACCTATGTCATGGATTAGCCTAATTTTTAAGCCGTGGCTCACCATGGAAGGGTATTGCATCCGATTGATGGGGGTGGATGTCCAGTTCAGTTCACATCATAGTGAGGCCTATAGCTCAACCTCATGAGAAGCTTCCCATGAGATCGTGTGTGTGTGTATGTATATATATATATATATATATAGAGAGAGAGAGAGAGAGAGAGAGAGAGAGAGAGAGAGAGAGAGAGAGAGAGAGAGAGAGAGAGAGAGAGAGAGAGAGAGAGAGAGAGAGAGACTTGATTTTTGAGCTCGTGGACCACCATGGAATGGTGCATCTAACTGAGGGAGTAGATATTCAACACACATCATGGTGGGGCCCACACAGCTTAAGCTAATAGGAAGTTCCCACGAGGTCAACCTCATAGTACCATTTCCTCCCATATGCGCGCGCGGCACACACACACATATATATATATATATATATATATATATATATATATATATATATATATATATATGAGTTCCGGTCTCCTGTCCACCATGCCGCACCATGCTTAAATACGAGCTTCCACATTGTTCATTAGATCCTCCTATCGGCTGGGATTCAAGCACCGTGAGAAGAGAGAGTCTCCTTGAAGGGAGGACTCCCGCGGCATCTTTTCTGGCATCTGACGGGGTTTCTAATGAAGTGACGTCTCTATGTGTTGTGGGCCATGACATGGTGTATGTTTTTTATCTATACCGTCCATCGATTTGGAGAGATCATATTAGGACATGATCCAAAAAATGAATCAGATCCAAAGCTTGAGAGGACCCCACCACAAAAAACAGTGGGAAGAGTGACGCCCACTGTCAAAACGTTCTAAGGGCCGCGATAGTTTTCGTTTAGTCAAATATTTGCGTTTTAAGTTTATCTTAGTAAGAATGACATATTATGAACGGTATGGATGGGAAATAAACATTATGGTGGACACAGGGAAGTTTCAATGGTAAGAATTTACCTACACATGTTTTACTAACGTACAACATTCTTAAGCTCTGGATTTATATAATTTTTTGGTCCATCGTCTAAAATGATCTCTCAAAACCAATGAACGTGGTAGATCTTTCCTAAATATCAGGGTGGACCGTACCTAACTTACCATGCAGGAAGCATATACTAATTTTAGCAACGTGGCCAGACTGTCACCCAACGGACGTTTCATGACGTGAAAGGCAGTCTTCTTTAGAGCGCATTAGGTGAGGCCCCGCCCCACACAACACGGTGCAATCCTGACCATAGGACTCACATTGACGATGCGGATAAAAGACATACGTCACGGTGGGGCCCACCGAGCACCGACCACGGGAGATCTCATGTTGGGAGAGTTGGTGTTACCTGCATAACACCTGAGCCGGTGTTACTCTCACTGCGGGCCCCACCTTGATAATGTGCTATATATCCACGCCTTCCATTCGTTTCTACAGCCCATTTTAATTGGTGATCTAAAAATGAGGCATGTCCATAGGGCCAGTGGACCACACGAAAGGAAGCTGAAGTAATAATTATACACCGGTGAAAACTTTCTAACTGCCACCGTTATGTTTTTTTTACCATCCAACTTATTCATAAGGTCATGTAGACGTGGATGTAGTGAAAAGACAAATATCAGCTTGATCTGAAACTTCTCCCGCTCCCAAGAAGTTATTAAAGGTGGACGTTCAATCCCCACTTTGTGGTCCACTGCAGCGGTGGAACTGCTTTATTTTAAGGATCATACCTTAAAATGATCTGACAAAAGCGGTGAATCAGCGTGGATAAAACACTTATATCACGATGGGCCCCACAGAGCCCTACCGTCCGGGCGGGGGTAGAACGCAATCCGCCTTCGGGAAGGATGCGTGCGAGAACGGGGAAAGGCGGACGCGGATTTCCTGCGAAAGCCTTTCACAGTAAGTTCCTGCGCTGGGAACGTAGGTGGGCCACCGTCATGTTGTTCAGGAATCCACTCCGTCCATCCGTTTTCTGAGATAATTTCAGGAGATTAGACCAAAATTGAACACGATCCAAGACTCAAGTGGGCCGTACTAAAGGAAAATGTATTTAGGGCAATTCCTACCGTTGAAACCTACCTGGGTTCAACATTGATGTTTACATGCCATCCATACTGTTAATAACGTCATTCCTACTGGGATGAACTGAAAACACAAATATTAGCATGATTCAAAACTTCTGTGGCCCCACGAATATTTCAACTGTGGATGTTCACTTATCAAGTTTTCGGCCCATTTGAGCATTGTATACGGTTCATTTTTGGCCTCATGTCCTAAAATAAACTCATAAAACTGATGGACGGTGAGGATTTCTTACAAACATCCTAGTGGCCCAACTGTGTTCCCTACGCAGGAACCTCCAACGGTAGGCTTTCGGAGGAAATCCGCGTCCCTGACAGGCTGGCTACTGAAGTGACGTTACCAACTTCTATGGGCCCACCATGTTGTATGTGTTGTATCAACACCGTCCATACATTTGGAGAGATCATTTTAGAGCATGGCCCAAAGAACAAGGTGGATCTAAGGCTAGGGTGGATCCCACCACAGAAAACAGTGATGAGAGTGATGCCCACTGTTGAAACCTTCTAAAGTTCCACCATGATGTTTATTTGAGATCCCACATGTTCATGTGTTAAAGCAGACATGAAAGAAGGAAAACGCAAATATTTGACCAAACGAAAACTATCGTGGCCCTTAGGACATTTTGATGGTGGGCGTCACTCTTCCCACTGTTTTTTGTGGTGGGGTCCTCTCAAGCTTTGGATCTGATTCATTTTTTTGGATCATGTCCTAATATGATCTCTCCAAATCGATGGACGGTGTAGATAAAAAACATACACCATGACATAGCCCACAACACTGAGAGACGTCACTTCATTAGAAACCCCGTCAGATGCCGGAAAAGATGCCGCACGAGTCCTCCTTTAAGGAGACTCTCTCTTCTCACGGTGCTTGAATCCCAGCCGATAGGAAGATCTAACGGACAATATGAAAGCTCGTATTTAAGCATGGTGCGGCATGGACACAGGAGACCAGGACTATATATATATATATATATATATATATATATATATATATATATATACACACACACACGAACATATGAGAACTTTTTGGCAACTCATCTCTCATGATATGAGTGCGAGATCTGAGTCGTCCATGTGACGTAGCACCTGCGAAATTCATAGAGCCCAACTTTTGCCCCGATTCAAAACTTTAGTGTACCATGGAAAAAGAGAGGTAAATCAAAGGAGGAAACTCTTTCTTTTTTCCATGGCCAACCAAAGTTTTGGATTAGGGTAAATGTTGGGCCAATGGGGTTTTATAAGTGCTGCATCACATGGACGGTTTAGATCTTGCACTTCAAAAAATTTTCAAAGTTCTCGCGATAACTGGTGGTAAGCATTCATCTTCGTTAGGTGTGTTTAGGTTAACTCATCACACCATAAACTTTAAGCGTGGAAGGGAAGAGAAAAGAATAATGCGGTGCCATTACCTTCATAATCGCCACCACCCACTGACGTCGAGCCGCTGAATTGACACCTATGTACGTTTTCATAGGCTCTTTTATAACCATGTGCCACAGCCAGCAGTGGTATACAAGGTTGAGAAATAACCCAAATGGCACCAGCATCAAATCCAAATAGCACTTCCTCCATTCCATATTCTCTCTCTCTCTCTCTCTCTCTCTCTCTCTCTCTCTCTATACTGAGCTACTCTACCTTCTCCACAATCCCCCAACTCTTATATATATATATATATATATATATATATATATATATATATATATATATATATATATATATATATATATATATATATATATATTTATATATATATATATATATATATATTCTGCCAGTGCAATGTACATAAGCACGTCCACCAACCTGCCCAATTGGCTGAAAGACAGTTACACCCTCCACGAAAAGAAAAGCTTTGATACTCCGGTAGAGTGTGATGGTTGATACACAGACGCTTAAACAGTCCAAATTATGGATTCCAGTTTTAAGCTCATTCATTGGACTTGAGAATATTTATTGTATGGTGAAATTAAAATGTAAGATATTTGGAAGAACACGTATCTTATAAGAAGATTTGAAATTTCAACCGATTTTCTTTTGTGGTCCTAGTTCAGAAAATATAATGAATGGTGTCTGATCAAAAGATCATATGATCCCATTTTAAATGTATGGTGAAGAAAAAATTAAGATTATTCATTTATCTGATAATCGGAGTACTGGTGGATATTTATTGGACGGCCGAAAATGAAGGATGTTTGGAAGAATGCATGTCCAATCAGAAGATCTGATATTTCAACCGATTTTATTTTGTGGACCTGGTTTAGAGACAGTACTACAACGTTGTACGGCCCACGTAGCAGATGACACCCCTGCATGAGTTATGACGAACGTTCAACTGGATCAAGTCCTGAGATTGGTCATTGAAATCTTCTAATCTTAGAGAATTTTAAAGTATGGCCCATCAATGGTGGGCTGTGACAAACCAACGGTCTAGATCTCGAAACCATGGCCTTCAGTTTATTAGAATTGAGAACCACTTGGAAGATGTTGGATGCATGCATGTCACCGCCTTCATCTACGACCTTTATTGATAGGTGCGGTTCGTGGAAAGAGAATTGATTGCGCCAATAACGGACGCGGATTTCCTGCAAAAGAAGTTCCTGCGCAAGGATCTGGGTGGGGCCCACTACAATGTATGTGAGAAATCCATTCCGTCCATCCATTTTGAGATCTCATTTTAGGTAGTGTGAAAAAAAATAAGGTGGATAAAAAACTCAAGTGGGTCACACGAGAGGGAAAATTAGGGAAAGAAATTTCTACCGTTGAAATCTTCCCAGGCTCCACCTTGATGTTTATATGTTATCTAAACCGTTTATAAGGTCATTGTCAATGGGATGAAGTGAAAAAACCAAAAATATAGACTGATACAATAATTTTTTGGGCATAAGAATGCTTCAACGGTGCTCACTGAATGATCACTGTTTCCTCTCTTGTGTCCCACTTTAGTTCTATATACATCTAATTTTTTCATCTCAAGTCCTTAAATAATCTCGGAAAACGGATGGACTGATTGGATTTATCAAAAACATGTCAGTCGGCCCCACCCAGATCCTTGCGCAGGAACTCCTGCGAAAGGCTTTCGCAGGAAATCCGCGTCCGTCAATAACCCCTGGGCCCACCATGATACATGTGTTTCATGCAGGCCGTTGGTTCTCTTTGTCGTATCATTTTTGGAAATGAGATATAAAATTAGGCAGATCCAACATTTCTATAGCCCTTGAGAAGTTTTCATTATTGGTAAGCATTCAAATCTCACCGTTTTCTACATAGTGGTCCACTTTAGCTTTAGATTTGCCTCTTATATGGACTCTTGCCTTAACGATGATTTGAAAAATTAAATGGACAACACGAGGATATATATATCTATATATATATATATATATATGTGTGTGTGTGTGTGTGGGGGGGGGGGGGGGGGGTGGGGCTCACCTGATGGGAACGTCCCATGAGGTTGAGCTGTGTGGGCCCCACCGTGATGCTTGTTGAACATGAACATCTACCCCATCAGTCAGATGCACCATTCCATCTGGGCCTAGGCCTAAAAAATCAAGTCAATCCATGACTTGTGCGGGCCACACCACATACAGAAGTTGAGAGGGGCCGTGCACCATTAAAACATTCATAATCATTTTTTAAGCCCACCAAGATGTGGTTTGCAAATCCAGCCCATCCATTATGTGTGTCCCACTTGGATGAGAGTTCAGACCAAGTTTCAACAGTATTCACAACTTTGCTTTTATATGTTTTTGGCATGTCTTCACATGATTTTAGATGGTATGGCCCACCTGAGTTCCGTATATGGCTGATTTTTGGGATATCCCATAATTTAAAGGGGACCCATCAAATGCACGGTATTGATAGTCGACACGCATCACGGTGGGGCTCACACAGCTCGACCTCATGGGACATTATCATGAGCTCGAGCGCATAGTACCTTTTCTGCTCACACACAACTAGTTGGACCATTCAAATTGGTCCAACTAACTGTGCATTAAATGACCAAAAAATCATCTTACTATACAATGTAATGCAGTGTATATGAAGAAACGTTACCTTGAGTCTTACATAAATATAATGGCAGTTACATATCATAAATCAAACTTGTTTATCAAATAGGGCTCACCAATAAAATTTTATGTAATAAAAATTAGTAGTTCATCCTCATCATTAGAACCACACATATAAGTGGAATTTATATTGTTGGAATGGATTCTTAGCAAATATTATATATATTATTGATCAAAAAAAAAAAAAAACAAAAAAAATCCTTAATATGCTTACATGGGACCCAATCTAATGAACGAACTAGATTTTTTAGACATGCGACGCATCGCTCCAATATGTCACACATGTACAACCTATTTAATCATCCCACTTTATTTAGACACAACCATTCTCTATATCTCTCACCTCATTTAATGCATTCTCTAATTATTTTTACGGACGCGGTTTGGCTAAAGTGCCTGCCACTAGCCCGTGGCTAATGGTTGGTGCTATGTGGGCCCACAAGTATGTGTTTTATCCATGCCGTCCATCCATTTTTACAGATCATTTTAGGCCTTGATTCAAAAAATGAGGGGAATATAAATCTCAAGTGGATCGCACCACAAGAAAACAGTAGTGATTGAATACACACCATTAAAATCCTCCTAAGGCCCATTGTCCTATTTATTTGACATCCAATCTGTTGATTATGTCATGAAGATCTAGATGAAGGTAAAAAATCAAAGATCATATTGATCTAAGACTTTTATGGCCCCTAAGAAGTTTATAATAGTGGACGTTCAATCAACACTGTTTCCTATGATGTGGTCCACTTAAAATTGGAATATACCTATTTTTTGGTATCATACCATAAAATGATATAGAAAAATAGATGAACAACATGGATGAAACAAATACATCTAGCATAGATGAGGCCCATAGAGCACCGACCACTAGCCATTGGTAAGTGGCAGGGTCACTGGCCAACCCGCTCTCCATCTTTACAGCGCTGGAACTTCCAACCCCGCAAGGAGAGGATTAGGTGCAGCCCTGTCCAAGCACAATAGGGTGCATCCCTTACCATGGGGCTCAATTTGATGTATGTATTATATATCCATGCAATCCAACCATATTTTCAGTTCATTTTAAACACTATTCAAAAAGTAAAATAGATATAAATCTCAGGTGGACCACACCATAGGAAACAATGGTGATTAGCCATTAGAAACATTTTGTAAACCACAAAATTTTTGGATCAAGAATTTATTTTTTTTTTTTATTTTTTTTTAATGTTTTCACTTTCCCATAATCTAGGTTTTCATAAGTTTATCAATATCTCAAGTGGAAAATAAACACTAAAATGGGCTTTAGGAAGTTTTTAATGATAAATGTTTAATATCAAATATTTCTCATCATCGTGTGGTAGTCCTGAGAATTTTATCTTCTCACTTTTTGGAATCTTGCTGTAACATTACCTTAAGAAATGGATCAATGGCATAGATATATAATACATATACTAAGGTGACCCCACGGTGAAGGATGCACCATATTATGTGAGGACCATGCCATACCTATCTTCGCTGGTGTTTTTTTTTTATTGTTTTGGCAAATGCCCCTTTTCTCGGAATGATGAGCGGGGAGGGCCCTTTTCTCGGAGCCAACAGTGGGAGAGGAAGGCTAACATTGATTTTTTACAAGGCCCACCATGTGATGTATATATAAGATCCCGTCCGACCATCAGATTTGTAATCTCATTCTAGTTAAAGATTCAAAATATCAAGCTGATATTTGATTCAAGTAGGCCACACAAATAGAACAGTTGATGCAAAGATGTTTACCCTTAATTTTTATAGGGCCCACATTTATCGTTATGTGAAATCCACTCCAGCCGTTGGAGGCCACACCAAAAGCCATGTATGCTACCAAAATATCATGCTTACATGTGATTCAAATAGGCCCCATCAAAGGAATCATTTTGAATGGTGAGATTTTTTTACACTAATTTCAATTATGTGGTCCACTTGAATAATGGATGGGGCTAATTTTTGGACCCGAGGTCTAACATGAGGTGATACACATGATGATCAGATAAAATTTCATGTTAACACCATGGTAGGTCCCATGACTTTTGATCTTTTTATAATAAGAGCCTATTAAAAGCCACCTAGAAACAACCGTTTCTCTTTCTAAGCATTAATTAGCATTAATTAATCAAACTAGTTGTACGGTCCAACTAGTTGTGTGTGAGCATTACTCATATATATATATATATATATATATATATATATATATATATATATATATATATATATATATATATATATATATGAGAGAGATGCTCACACACAACTAATTAGGACCATTTAAATTGGTCCAACTAGCCGTCCATTAAATGTTAAAATTTCTATTTTCATCCCCATGTAATGCACCACATGTGAGGATATGTGACACTTAGTTTTACATAAGTATGTTGGAAATTATGTGTCATAGATCCAACCCGTTTATTAAATAGAGCACGGCAATAAAATTTTATGTACTAAAATTTAGTAAATTTTCATCACCACTAGAGCCACACATGTAACTTGAATATGGACTGTTTGAGTAGATTTCTAACAATTCACTTTTCTTGTAGATGATATTGTACTATTGATAAAAAATATATTTTTTTCTCGTATGTTTACAATGGACCCTACCTAATTAACGGACTGGATTTGCAAGATATGAGGTGTGTCACCTAAATATATCGTATGTGTACAACTTCTTTAGTGTCCCCGTTATTTTCTTTGTAAACACTCGACCTACTCTTTTCTCTCTCCTTATTTAACATCTTTTTCCTTATTTAATGCTCTCTCATTTAGCAAAGGGTTGATACTCTGTGAGCCCCACCATTATATATGTGTTTCATCCATTCCATTCATCCATTTTTACCGATCATTTTAGGGCTTTACACCAAAAAGGAGAGGGATATAAATCTCGGGTGGACCACACCACAGGAAAACAATAGTCATTGGATATCCACCATTTAAATCCTCCTAAGGTCCACTGTACTGTTTATTTGACATCCAATCTGTCGATTAGCTCATACAGACCCAAATGAAGGGAAAAAACAAATATCGTCTTGATCAAAAAATTTTATAGCCCCTAAAATTTTTTAATGGTCAACATTAATTTATCACTGTTTCCTGTGATGTGGTCCACTTAAGATTGGAATATACCTCATTTTTGGTATTATACCATAAAATAATATAGAAAAATAGACATACCGCATGGATGAAACACATACATCATGGTATGGCCCACAGAGCACCGACCATGGGCTGACAGGGGAGTAGTCATCTGTCACAGAGCACCGACCATGGGCTGGCAGGGGAGTAGTCATCCGTTTCCCTTCTCCGCCAGCAATGACGCTAGCTGATTAGCTACGGAGCTTAGTGAGTCTCGATTCTCGAGGCTGAAGTGATGTCACGTTCTGTAGGCCCCACCAAGATGAATGTGTTGCATCCACACCGTCCATTCATTTGGAAAGATTACTTTATGACATGAGACAAAGAACTAGGCAGATCCAAGACTCAAATGGATCCCACCACAAAAAACAGTGGGGATTGAATGCCTACCCTTAAAACATCTTGAAGCCACATAAGTTTTCAATCAAGCTGATATTTTTGTTTTCCATATATATATATATATATATATATAGAGAGAGAAGCGCTCACCTGCGAACCAGTTCGTACGTATTTACGTACGAACTTTTTTGAGAACCAATCATACATGATGTTGATCCAAAATCTGAACCGTTCATGTGAAGCAGCACCTAGTGAAACCCCCTAGGACCAAGTTTTACTTTTATCTAAAACTTTTATCCATACCGTCCATAGCAAAGAGAAATTAAAATCAAGGAAAGAAGCTGTTTACATTTTTCACGGTCCACCAAAATTTCGGATCAAAGTTAAAATTCATACTATAGGATTTCATGAGGTTCTGCTTCATGTGAAGCATTTGCGAATTCATCACATATGATGGGTCATCAAAAAAGTTCGATGCTACGCATTTAACCGGTCAGCAGTGAGATTTTTCTATATATATATATATATATATATATATATATATATATATATATATATATATATATATATATATAATGTAATGGTCTCCTGCGCACGTACCGCAGGAAACCTTTGTGCGCACCAAGCTAATGTAGTGGGAGTGCCTAGGCTTGGAGAAGGCTCTACGGTGATGTGTTAGTGAAATCCAATCTAACCATTTTTTTTTATATAGTAATTTAATGGTAGGTCCAAACAACAGATAGATTCATGATTCAAGTGGACCATACTAAGAGAAACACTGGGAGAAGGATATGCCTACCATTGAATTTTTGCAGGGCCTATAGTGACTTTTATATGAAATCTACTCCAACCATTAGATGCCTCATGAAAATATATACATATGGATCAAATTTTAGACATTTATGTGATTTATGTGGGCCATACCAAGCCAAACAATTTAGACAGTGGGCATTCCTTTCATTGTTTTCGCTGATATGGTCCAATTAAATTATGAATGTGGGTAATTTTTTAACCCCATTGATAAATTATTGTCACACACCTTATTATCAGAGTGGATTTCACACACACATTAAGATGGCCCCACCCTATTGGCATCAGTATGCAAGAGACCAGAAGACCGGAGTAACTCCTGCGGTGAGCGGATTAGGTGAAATCCAGGACTGACCCAAGAGGATGCCCCCCTTACCATGGGCCCACCTTGATGTATGTTTTCTATATCCATTCCGTCTATCTATTTTGCCAACTCATTTTATGGCATTTAAAAAAAAATAAAATGAGGCAGGTAAAATTTTGAGGTGGACCACCACAAAAAAATAATGGTTACTGAACTCCCCCCATTAAAACCTTTCTAACGCCCACCATAATATTTATTTGTCATCCAACCGGTTGATTAGGTCAAGTAGACCTAGATGAAGGGAAAACACAAATATCAACTTGATTCAAAGCTTTTGTGTCCGCAAGAAATTTTTTATGGTGGCATTCATTCACTACTATTTCCTATAGTGTGGTTCAACTAAGCTTTGGATATGTCTCGTTCTTGATCTAATGATATAAAATAATCCAGCAAAACAGATGAACAATATAGATAAAACACATATGTTATAATGGGGCTCACATAGCACCTTCAAAGAGTCACTTAGGCTTTGGAAGAGTCGGTAGGCACAAGGACGTGGACTAGCAGGCAAGGCAGGGAGAGCTGGGGTGGGCTCACCTATTGTGTACATGAAATCCACTTCGATCATGAGATGCATGGCATGCTAAATGCTCACCCGCATACACAATTCAGGTGGGCCATATGAGTCAAAATAGTGTATGATACACCCACCATTCAAATTGTTTCACTTGTATGGCCCCACATAAATCTAGGATGGGCGTGATTTTTTGTCCCCGTGAATGTATTTCTAGGAGTCAGGTAATAGTTTGAGTAGATTTCACATAAATATCATAGTTGGCCCTGTAAAAATTTAATGGTAGACATATCCTTCTCATCTCTTTGTTTCTCTTGATATGGCCCACCTAAATCACTTAATTTGTTTATTCTTTTGAACCTATGGTTAAATTTCTATCAAGAACCTAATGGTCGGAGTGGATTTCACAAAACATCACCATAAAGCCCACCCCAAGCCTACTCACTCCCACTCCATCAAACAGTGCGCATAAAGATCTCGTGCGGTGCATTTTCGCAGAGAGCCGGGACTATATATATATATATATATATATATATATATATATATATATATATATATATATGTATGTATGTATGTATGGAAAAGGTTCTATGTGGTCGAGCTCATGGGAACTTCCCATGAGGTTGACTTGTGTGGGCCCCACTGTCATAAGGACTTGAGTTATATGTATACATATAGGGTAAAGGTTCTATATTTTCATATTTATGCTCACCTATCATAAGGACTGAGGTTTTACTTATTTTTTTGAAGTGGAATGCATCCTTAAACCAAATAGGGTGCTTTTTTCTGGCTCATTTATCATTATTTACATGTATTTAAGGCTAACCAAATAGGTCTAGCTTGACATATTTCATTAGTCTTATAAAAGGACAAATTGGATAAGAACCAAAGGTGGCCACCACAATGTGGAAAAGAATATTTGGATGACTGGATGCAATAATCGTCAGTCTTGAACATGACGGCTTGAAAAAGAGATCGGAATAAGTACCACCATAAAGTGAGCAGCCACGGATATTAGCTATAGAGCATGGTGGGATTAGGGGTGTACATCGAGTTGAACCGAGTCGAGCTAGCCTTACCTCGACTCAGCTCGGTCAACAGGCACACCCAGCTTAAATTTGACTCGGCTCGGTAACCAAGCCATCATCTCCAGCTCGACTCAACATCGGACCAGTTTGAGCCGAGTTCGAGCCAAGGTCGAGCTTTCGAGCCGAGTTCGAGCTCCAACTTTCGAGCCAAGTTCGAGCTTGACTTTTCGAGCAGAGCCGCTATTGCGGGCGGCGGGACGAGCAGAGAGAAAGAGGTAGAGAGCTAGGGTCAAGTGGGTTTTTTCAAAAAAAAGGGCAAGGGGGTAAATTTAGGTTTTTTTCTTTCTTTCTTTCTTTTTATACCATCTGACCGAGTTGATCCGAGTTGGGTTGAGTTCGAGGCATATATCAAACTGAGTCAAGTCAAGCTTTCAAGCTCTAAAAACTAGTTCCACAATATTTGTTTTCCATAAAACCTGTTGACAAGGGAAAAATCAAATATCAGCTTAGTACAAAACATATGTGGCCTATGATAAGTTTTAAAAGGTCAATCATTGCTCTTTCTTTTTGTATGATACACTTGAGATTTGGATATGCTGATTTTTGAGTCTACACCTTAAAATTACCTGAAAAAACTGACAGATGATGTGGATATACAATACATATATCAAGGTCGGACCCGCTGTAAGGAAAATACCCACATTGGTTTCACGCGGGTAACACTTGATCCGCTCCCTGTTTGGCGTGAACGCTCAAGATCTTGTAGTCAGCGAGGTGGGGAGTAGGGCTGAAAGTGGAGCAGGTTCAACCCGACCCCGACATTGGGTTGGGCTTCGGTAGAATGTATTGGGTTTGGTTTCGGGCTCGGGCTATACAAACACCAACCTAATAAAACTTGGGTCGTATTCAGGTTGAAGTCTTGGGTTGCTCAACCCAACTCAAACTGGATCGATATATAAGTTCCTTATAAGTTATAATTGAGTGTGGATTGTCGGTGTTGAAGGCACATAAAATTCCAGTGCTATCCCGTCTCATTAGTCCATGTCATTTGTGATGACTTGATCTAGCAAGATATGTCGGACTTCTCTCTCCCAAATAAATTGCGTGCTACACAACACGACTTTTAAGGGAGTAGTTGTCTTATATTTTAGCTTGTTTGTTTAGAAAAAAATGAAATTCTTTTTGACAAATAACTACATATATAATTAATAAAATCATATAATAATAATAATAATAATAATAATAATAATAATAATAATAATAATAATAATAATAATAAGACGTGTATTGAAGTATAATAAATTAATGTAATAATGAAAATATTAGCATGTATCCACCCGACCAACTCGACCGAGAAAGCTTGGGTTGAGAATTCCTAACTCAAGGTTGGGTTGGGTTGAGTTGGGTTAAGGTTTAGGTATAAGAATCTTGGGTTGGGTTAGGGTTGAGTACAAACCCGCCCGACTTTTTGTCCTAGTTGGGAGGCGATGGGTATGAACCCGGTTGCGGCTTCCTGGATCCGAAGACTATTGGGACACGATCATGTATGATGTATGTGTTTTATATCCATGCCATCCATCCATTTCTCCATATCATTTTAGGATATCAGACCAAGAATGAAGTAGCTAGATCCAAATCTCAAGTAGTCCACATCATAGTAAACAATGATGATTCAATACCCACCATTAAAACTTCCTGGGAGCCACCAAAATGTTCATTTGTCATCCAACCCGTTGATAAGGTCATAAAGACTTGGATGAAAGCACCACATAAATATCAGCTTGATCCAAAACTTTTGTGGCCTTTGAGAAGTTCTTAATGGCCAGTCAATCATTGTTTCCTATAGTGTGGTCCACATGAGATTTGGATCTGCTAGGCTCATGCCCTAAAATAATATGAAAACATGAATGGATGGAGTAGATGTAGGACACCCTATAGTCTAGGAGATCCCGCATATTGCGTACTGACACCGTCGTTAGCGACGTGGCTACTGGACAATGTTATGCGGGCATTACCATGTTCTATTTGCTTTATCCACGCCATTTATTTTGGATCATTATTTTAGGGCATAAGCTCAAAAATGAAGTAGATACAAGTCTCAAGTAGACCACATATAGGAAAATAAGTAGTGATTGAAAGCTCACCATTTAGAACTTCATGTTGATTGAGTCACATATATTCGAATGGGAAAATAAGCAGTGATTGAACGCTTACCATTTAAAACTTCATGTTGATTAAGTCACCTATACTTGAATGAAGGGAAAACACAAATATAACTTCATCTAAAACTTGTGTAGCTCTAAATAGTGTTGTACAGCAGTTGCACCGAGTTAAGCTTGGCACAGCTTGGCTCGGCTCGTCCAGTAACCAACCCCAGCTTGAACTTGACTTGGATCGGTCCTCGAGCCCGTCTTACTAGCTCAACTCAGTTTGGTCAACATCTCGGGCCAATTCGAGCTGAGTTCGCGACTGTTTGGCATTTTCTCAAACACGTAGATTGCATCTTCAATTTCTTAAAGAATGTAAAACTGTAGTAATATTTTATAGGTATTTCATCAAACACCTAAAGAGCAACATTAAAATCAAACACCTAGGCTGGCAACATCAAAATCAAATAGCCGACGTATTCATTCCTTCCTCGCCAACACTTCGTCGAGTCATTTCATCAAACACTCAGTGAGCATCATTCATATCAAAATAACCAAGTCACCGAGCTGATTCGATTTGAGTTGATTTAAGTTGAGGTTCGATCCGAGTCGAGTCGAGCTTAGGTAAGCTTGAACTTATCTTGAAATTTTTTTGAGCTCCAAAAACCAGCTCACTCAGTCCAAATTCAATTTCAAACTGAGGTAATTCGAGCTTTAACAGCTCTACTCGAGCGAGTTGACCGAGTTAGCTCGACTGGTGCACTACTCTAGCTCTAAATGAGTTTTTAATGGTGAACGTTCAGTCCACTATTTTCTATCGTGTCGTGTGGTCCACTTGAGATGTGGATGTGTTGGACTCATGGCTAGGGGTGTACATCGGGCCGAACTAAGTTGAACTGGGCTCAACCTGGCCCGACCCGATCACTAGCCAAACCCAGCCCGAACCTAGCCCGGCTCGGTCACCGGGCCAACATGTCCAGCTCGAACTCGGCCCGGTCAGCAATCGGGCGAGTTCGGGCCGAGTTCGGGCCAGTTTCAGACCTTACAGCAAATTCATAGGTCGAGCGGCGTGCTCACTTCTCCGTCTCAAATGGTTACGATAAGGATTTAGAAAAAAAATATTATATATATATATATATATATATATATGGCCGAGTCGGGCTAGGTCGAGTCGGATTTTGGACCAAGTTGGGCCGAACTGGGACCTGTTCGAACTCGGCCCAAACTCAGTTTCGAGCTGAAGAAAATGACTCGTCCCGGACTGAACTCAGTTTCGGGTCGGGCCGAGTCGAGCTTTTTCAGGTCGAGTTGAGCGAGTAAATCGAGCTAGCCCGATTCCTGTACAGCCCTACTCGTGGCTTTAAATAAGTCAGTGAAAAGTATGGACAGCGTGCAGGCAAAATGTATGCACAACACATACATCATGGTGGGGCCACATGACATCTACTACTTGCGAGTCACTAAGGACAACTGCACATCGGGTTGGGACGGTAGGGAATACTTTGCCCTCACATATAAGAAAAAGAAAAGATGATAGTGACGGGAGTGTATTAGGTGTTACCCGAGTAACACCTTAGTGGGTGATACCCCTTTTGTGTGGAGATAACGTTGATGAATTTTCTGTACATCCACTCTGTTCATCTTATTTTCCGGATCATTTTAGATGTGATACCCAAAAATTAAGAAGATTAAAATCTCAGGTGGACCACACCACTAGAAATAGTGGTAAATGATTATTAAAAACTTTTTGTGGGGCACAAAAGTTTTGAATTAAAATTATATTTGTATTTTTCCTTAATCCATGTCTTTTTTATCTTATAAAAAGGTTGGATGGGAAATAAACATTAATTTGGGCCCTAGGAATATTTTAAGGGCGTGTTTGGCCAGGCGTTGCATATGAGATAAAGACGTTTTACGAGGGTTATACTGTTTACATCCCATCCCTTTTTCTCTTTGGGATGGCGGGATAAAAACCATTCCACCGCACCCTTGTAAACAGCGCTTGGATTCCACTAATCCCGAGATATAGGTTTTCACCACTGTGTGGGGCCCACCAAGATATCAATGACATATCTACTCCCTCTATCATTTTCACCTGCTTACATTCAGCTATGAAGTCATTTTGAGGCAGCTAAAAACTAATGAGTGGGGCACACCATGAGAAGCAGTGGAGATGCAAACCCATCCCTTTGTGACCATCCAAACACCCTGCTAGATATCCCATGGGCTATCCCAAACCCATGGGATGAACAGACAAACACTGACACCACCATCATTACCTTAAAAACCATTCCATCCCACCTAATCCCATGGGATCGGTCCGGCCAAACACACCCTAATGGTAGGGAATTCAATCACCACCGTTTCCTGCGGTGTGGTCCACGAGATTTGGATTTGTTTAATATTTGGTACCAAGTCCTAAAATGGGATGAAAAAACATATGGACGGTGTGGATATACAGAAAATCATCAAGGTGGGCCCTACGGTAAGGCAACACCCTTAGTAGGTGTTATCGGGGTAACACCCAGACGTCATGCATACGTGCCCTCCTGTCGTCATTTATCCGTTCAATGACGACTGTGGAAGCGGATTGGATTCATGCACCAGCCAATCCGCCTCCGACGACTGTGGCTCTTGTCTTCGGGGCTGTTACTGGTCATTTTCGAGGGGAGAATCACTCAATGGTCTGGATTCATACACAAGGAGACGGTCACTGTACCGTTGTTATACTTGCACATCAATTCAAACAGTTAACATTACAAACCCATTACAGATGACCGTTGGTGAGATGCACATGATGGCAGCCTTGCACGGACGAGGATGCGAATGGATGCGAGTGGATTAGGTGAGACCCTGGATCCACTGCGGTGTGTGAGAGCCCTAACTGTGGGCTCACAGTGATGTATGTACCTTAAATCCACACCGCCCAACAGTTTTAAAGATCATAGGAAAGCATGATAAAAAAAATAAAATAAATGAAGCTGACTCAAATCTTAGGTAGACCACACCACAGGAGACAGTCTTGATTGAATTCCCACCATTAAAAACTTCGTGTATTCGGAGTATTTATTTTCCATCCAAACTGTTATATAAGGTCTAACACCTAGATGAAGAGAACACAAATATCATCTTGGTCAAGAGCTTTTGTAGCCCACAAGAAGTTTTTAATGGTCAATCACCATTGTTTCCTGTACTATTGGTCCATCTTGGATTTGGAATCATGCTCTTAACAGAGCTTTCAATATGGATGGACCAGGTGGATGTAGTCACATATGTTGTAAGGAAAATCAACTGGTCTTCCACACAGAAAGCATAACCAACTATAGGAGGAATGCCAGGACGAGTTTCCCAAATTACTGACAAGGTATAGAGCTCGGAGAGCTAGGAAGATACGATTAATTATCCTTTCAACGAAGAGATCGGCCACGAACTGACCTCAAGCTTATCCCTAAAGGCAAGCTCAGTTGTAAGAGTCATTTCCCGAGCTGAGCATTTCAACTGCCACCAAGGCGAGGCGAGGATCTCAAAGAATATTCTTCCCGAATCAAGAGATCAGATCCGACATATCTGAATATCATGTCGACCGAGCCGGGCTTGACGATAAATCCGGAGGGAGATCCATATCCGGATAAGATCTTCCAGTGTATCCATAGGTGGTGAAATCCCACTACGGCCTAATTGTGCTGGGTGTGTAAAATAAATAAATAAATAAATAAAGAAAAAAAAGGGTGTGCGTATGTTAAAAAAATAACAAAGAAGAGTGTGCATGTGTTAAAAAAAAAAAAGGTAATGGTTCTTTTTCAAAAAAATTTATTAATTAAATTTCTTCTAGGCTTATGGCCATATTTGCCCCCACTTTTTTTTTTTTTCTTTTTTTTTTTTAATGTTTTTGGAACTCTGATGACTTTTTTAAGTTCTAGGAAATAAAATGTCATTGCTATAGGTTCTACTTCGTTTGATGTTCGCATGCTATAAAAGTTAAGAGGACTTGTTTAGATGTATGGAGAGGATCTTATGAAACTATGATTGTGCTAGCTTTAGAGGAGATACAATTAATCCACTCATTGTATTTAGACAATCTTAGATCTACAAGAAAAAAAAAAAAATGATCTCAACTTGATCCAAGCCCTCTGTGGCCCATAATAGTTGATAATAATGGGTGTTCATTCCTAGTTATTTCCTGTGGTGTGGGTAGCCTTTGATTTGGTTTTACCTTATTTTTGGGACCATGTCCTGAAATGAAAACCTGAATCAAATGGAAAACATGGATTTCACATATAACTCATGGTGGGCCCCACAAAAGTTGTCTGAATATCCTTTTGTGGGGCCAAGGTGTAGGATATGATTCATTTTTAAAATTTTAATTTTTTAAGAGAAAAATCAA
Organism: Magnolia changhungtana; assembly: GCA_030180095.1. Classification (NCBI taxonomy): domain Eukaryota; kingdom Viridiplantae; phylum Streptophyta; class Magnoliopsida; order Magnoliales; family Magnoliaceae; genus Magnolia; species Magnolia changhungtana. Next base: position 5,283,087 of record JASAUF010000481.1, read on the forward strand.
TCGAAAATCCTTTTTTCTTTCATTCAAAGCTTCCACCACCAATATTCGACCATTACATTCTTCGACGTTATATTCACTGACTTACTTAGTGGGCTCCACCACCACTTTCTGCATAATGCATTGTCCCAATTCAGGTCGCGATCTGAATTTTAAGCCCACTATTGAAGGGTTAGATGGACTCCAAATGGCATGATTCTAAAGTCATTTAAAAGTTCATTAAATTATATTTTCAACGAGCATATGATTACCCCTGATCTAAATTGTAATAAGGGAATTATGATCGTTTTTTTTTTTTTAATTGCACGATGCTGGAAATGAGAGCTAATGTGACTTAACATCATCACGAACTTTGGGTCCACTTTTAAATAGTCAAATAGTGTTCAAAATGAGATGATTCAAAAGTCATTTGAAAGTTAATCGACTTATTTTTTCAATAAGTATAAGATCACCCCGATCCGACTTATAACAAGGGATTTATGATCGTTTTTGTGAAATCCCGTGGTGCTGAAAATGAGAGCGAACGTGATATTATGCTATTATAAACTGTGGGCCTAATTTTGAACTTTTAATGATTATCAAATGAGACGATTTCAAATCAATTTGAAAGTTTATCAAATTATCTTTCTATGAGTACAAGATCACCCCGATCAAATCTATAATGAGGAAGTTATGACTGTTTTAGTGGGATCGCATGATTCTAGAAACGAGAGCTAATGTAACCTAATGCATCATGAAATTTTGACATACTTTTAGATGATCAAATGATGTTAAAATTAGATGATTCCTAAGCTATTGGAAAGTTCTTCTAATTATCTTTCCAATAAGTATAAAATTAATGCAATCTGCCTTGTAATGATTGAGTTATGACCGTTTGTGTGAAATGACATGATGCTAAAAACAAGGGCGTATGTGACATGACATCATCATGGAGTTGGGGCCATATATGGACAATCGAATGATATGTAAATGAGATGATTCCAAATCAATTTGAAAGTTCATCGAATTATTTTTCTAATGAGCATATACCCTGATCCAACATATAAGAGAGAGTTATGATCGTTTTCATGAAATCACGTGATGTTGGAAACGTGAGCCAACACGACCGAATGTCGTGATGGACTTTGGGCCCATCTTTGAATGGTCAAATGGTATCCAAATGACATGATTCCAAATCCGATTGAAAATTCATCAAATTATATTTTCAATGAGCATAAGATTACCCTGATCCGACCTATAATAAGGGAGTTTGGCAAGATTGTGTGATTTTGAAAATGAGAGCAAACGTGAATATACTCTCACGTTTGCGCTCACGGTCATGTAAATTGTACTCGTGTTCACTCTTATTTTCAGCATCACATGATCCCACAAAAATTGTCATATCTCTCTCATTATAGGTCAAATCATGGTATAAAAATTGTCATATCTCCCTCATCAAAGGTTAGATCGATGGTGATATTATGTTAATTAGAAAGATAATTTAATGAACTTTTAAATGACTTTGAAATTAAATCATTTGGATATCATTTAACTATTTAAAAGTGAGCCCCAAGTCCACGATGGCGTCAGGTTACATTCGTTCTTATTTTCAGCATCACGTCATCCCACAAAAAACGATCATAATTCCCTAGTTAAAAGTTAAATCGTGATATTCTCGTGTTCGTTAGAAAGATAATTTGATGAACTTTGAAAAGACTTTGGAATAATAACATTTGGACACCATTTGATGGTTCAAAAGTGGACCCTCTAATAATGGGTGGGGCCATCATGTTTTCTATCCATGCATGCAGCCCGGCAAGATAGTTAGTGGAATGCCCACCAATGTCTCCTAAGGTGAAAATCAGACCAAAGCCTATACAAAAAATGCCATTGGAATAGCTTTAGAAAATCATGTGGTAGCCCTACCATGAAGATCACCTAGAGCAAAAATCATGCCGACCCATCGAGTGGTCCACAGATGAATTTTGAACTAGATAGATTGATGGTGGTCCATTGTTTTCTATGGTTTGGATGGCATGATGAGTGGATTGCTCTGGTTTCTTCATGAGGTGTTATTTGTGGCAGGGACAAACTTTGGGTCAGATGGGATGTGACACACACACACCAGACGTTAACAAGTATGTCCTAGTTGTATGATTAAGTATAATTCAACCAGTTGTAGGTGAGATCTCATTAACTAGAATCATAAGCCATGGGTCCACACTCACTAATTGGACCGGCGGAACTAACTCCTGTTGGGGTTTAAACCAGTGGGCCCACCCATTGTTGGACACCAATGATAATAGGCCTGGTCTGGGCAATTGAAAATCTGAGCCAGAAATCAACCCTTCAACCGCACGTTATTGAATACGGATTGGGTATTGCCTCTGCATGTACTAACATCCGTATAAAAGTGACTTAATGAAATGAAATTGGACGGCAGACTACTGTAAGAAATGGAGCCTAGTTGAATACATGAATAACTTTCAAATATATTTTGAGTAGGCTCCATCTCTAATAACAGCCAGCCATCCAATCATATTCCGCCACCTCAAGCTTATACCAAATTCAGTACAAGTAGGGGGCAATACCCAATCCACATCCCCAATTGCTAGACTGAGGTGGGGTTGGGTTGTTAAAAGGCATGGCGATGGGCCAGCTGGGCTAACCCAACCTGGCCTAGCCATTGAACTGGATCAATCATCAAGTGAGCCAAAAGAATGGATGTTTTAAAGGACATTTTATGCGGTTTCTAATCTGTATAGTTTAAGATTTGTTGGATCTGGGTCATGTTTCAAGGGTCCAGATCACTTTTATGATGGAACTCATCCTGTGTCATTGATGGATGATACCCACATGCTTTCTTAGATTAGACTATTTCATACCTTTTGTCATTTAAATCTTCCTCTTACAGGGCCCACCCAGCCTTCAAGGGCTTAGGCCAAGGTCTTCCTAGCTCGATTAGGTCAGTTGTTATGAGACTAGGACTAGACCAGGGTCAACCTCGGTGCAGCCCTAACTCGGCTCGTCGTCGGAATTCTGGGCCCACATCTTACATGTGGACGAGCTTATTTCTCATAATCTGGCCCATGAACAAATGGACTATATTGGGCCCATGCTTGATTACATTAATCTTATCTGGGGCCCACCTCCAAGCAAAATTGTCATGGACTGGATGGACCTAGTTTAAGTCCTGGGCCCACATAGCACAAGCCCTCCTGAAGTGGGCCATGAATGAAAGTACAACGAGCCAATCAGGGCCATTAAAATGGAAGATTTTGGATAATGACCCATCCAGTAGAACAACTCCTATCTGGTATCAACATGGAAGATTTTTCTAAACCATGCAAATGCATGTGTGGATCAGTCCATATACATGTTGAAACACATGCAAGCTGGCACATGTGTGAGGGATCAAAACTGTCCATCAAGTAGGCCCCACCAAAACCCTATTTATATTATAGTTGTTAATTACATGGCTATCTTATTCATAGGAACCAACATTACATCATATTTTATACAATGCCGGACACACAATCCATCAAATTTAAGGATTGTGAGTAGAGATTTATTTTTATATTTTGTACTTGCAATCCACATCAGGCCCATCATATCAACTGCTGGGATAAACTCAAAACCTGTATGATTATCTATGTTTCATGCAGTCTAACTCATCATCCTCTTCCAATGGTCCACATTCAACATAAGCGTGTGTCCCAACTTATCAATGGACCAATGCCAGAAATACATGAAAAATGGCCAGAATCTCTCACACGTGCCATGTTGGTAAACATTTTAATTATTTTTAGTATTCACATGCACTAAAATATCCTGATAAAACATCATATATATAGTCGTCCACAAGGAATACACAACCCATATGAGAGAGAAAGAGAGAGAGAGAGAGAGATTCTCTCCAAGCATTTTTATTAGCCTGTGGGTTCTGATGGACCCATCTAAAACGTCAACTTCGATTGACGTATCACAGGCAATCTACGCCATTAACAAAAAAAAAAAAAAAAAAAAAAAGCTCCTAATCCAACAACCCAATTATTGCTAATTCCAACGGTGCACCGAGATACACCAAACATGGAACCCCTATATATATACTTGCCCAAAGTGGCACACCTGTGTGAGATCCAGTCCGTTCATCAGATGGGTCCATCATAAATGTCTCCCTAGCCCAAAGATCATTCTGCCAGCACATCAAGATGGCCCCACATAGCAGACGAACTACAAGAATTCCTCCCAACCCAACAAGTAGGGACATCCCTTGATTTTCAGACCAAGGCTCATCCACGACGTGGACTTCCTGATGAACGGTCTATATCTCTCACAAACGCATCCCACCTTCCTCCAATCCCTCCAAACCCTCATCCCCAGGCTCCATCTTCCCATAAAAAACATCAAGATGGTAGAAGATTGGAATCATAAAGACCGAACACATGAAAACAAGCACTGGCCCAAAAATCCAAAGTAGGAGTGGTAGTCCTATGTAGACCAACCTGTTCCCTACAGTATTGAGTATGAACCCTTTTTCTAGTAGGTCACATACGTAATCTACGGTCACGATCAAAGTGGGGTCCACCGGGGTGTTGATCAGGTAGTTAGCCTGGTTTACAAACCGTAAAGAGAGGGAGTTGAAGAGGAATGCAAAGAGGAAAATGAGAAGGAGAGAAGCGTATTTCAATGCCATCACAAACTCGCCATGAGCGCCGTAGATAGAGTCGTTGAGTGGCTTCTTTATGCTGTAAGTGCTACTTATAACTGCACCTAGGCCAGTGCATAGGAGGATCGTCGTCGTTGCCATCAAGATCGACGCCATCATCGTGTTTCGGAATGTTTGTACGGCGACGATGTTCTTCTTGTCGCTGTCCTGAAAGGAATGAACAATGGAAGAGGTATTGATAACCTATATTTCCATTCTTAATTAAGGAAGTTAAAACCGTTGATAAGCTGTAGAACTGTCGATGGGCTAGTTTGTGCCCAGTTCGTTTGATTTCAGGCCTGTTTTGGCTTGGGCCTTGGATCATGGGCCTTTGACATGGCTGATGAAACTTATAAATAGGACTCGATCTAAGCTTCCCTAGGCCTTGAAAAGAGCTGTTGATCTGAGGTGGAGATGGCCCATTTATTTTTCAAGGAGGAATTGAGGCCCATGAAAGGCCCATAAGGCTTAGGGCCCACATAGGTTGAGTTTATGGTTAATTTTAATCCCATGGGCCGTTCGTTGGTCTTATTTTGGTCATGAAAAATAAGCTGCTGGGCCATAATTCGTCGGCTGCAAGAAACTGACCAACCTGAATATATGCCATTTACGCCTACAGTGGGATGGGCTTGGGCTAACTTCCAAGCCCATATGCCAGAGCCAGGACTAAATTTCAGGTGCGAAATTTGAAGCTTTATAGCCCAAATTTTAAAAGGATTGGGCTAAGCAAACCCTGTAATGTCTTAGACTTGCTCGAGTGATGTAGAGCAGGCCAAAGGCCCATTCTTAGCACAGTTGGAGTGAAAGAAGAATAAACAGAAGTATACGTGGTTTGTCAAATTCGGACTTAGTCCTACATGGGCATAATATAACTGGGACTCAAGCATGTTTAAATCGAAGAAATTCATTCTAAATATGAAGAAATTGTCTTTCAAAGTGTAAACCATAAATTGACCATAACATTTGATCTGTATATCATTACAGGATGCATGGCTTATGAATCTTTACCTGTTAACAGGATATCCGAGGTCAACAAACCTATATAACAAGTTGTTTCGGTTCGTTTTGCGAGAAAGCACTCCCTTCCAATTTAAAATCACAATTTTAGGAAAAAACTTACAACTTTAGTCATTTTTAATTTTGGTCTCCTTTGTTTTTAGAGTTTTAATATATGTTGTCTTTTTAGGAATTTCTTCTAATCATGTTGGGAATTATCTAGCATGATTAAATTAGGACTTTTTTCATATATATATATATATATATATATATATATATAGTAAAATTTACTATTTTGTGTGAATTCTAGTTTAGTCCATGTAAGTTTTCTAATTAGGGTTTAGTTTTTTTCTTTTTAAGTGATGTAATTGGGAAGATTGAGCATTATTTAATAATAAAACTTTTGAATTTCCTTTTTATCTTGTGGATTCAAGAATAATCTTGTGAATTCAAGGTTTTGCATACTTGAGGTAGACGATGATCTTCCTACTCACACCCTTCCTTATGTCACTAAGGACATGATATCTTAGTAGTCACTCATCAAAAGGACAACTCACCAGATGAATGATTTGTATTAGTTTAGCAGTCAACTCTATTAGTGCCTCAGTTTGTCAATGATGTGTGCTGGTGAGTTTTGAGTTGGTTGAGCCCCCATTGGAAGATTGAAGACTTGCAACATCAAGGCTTGAAGACATTGGTAGAATTGAGGTGCCTTGGTGATACTAGCCTTAGGTTATTATAGCTGACTTGAAACCCTAAACCCACCATTAGATGACTTGATCTAAATAGGAAAGCCTTAAGTTATCATACCCTAGCCAGAGATAGTATATTTGATGAGGCTGATATTGGCTAGAAAATGTTCTTAGAAAGAAAGAAAACAAGAATGCACAAATTCCATAGGACCTCGATCGAATCCAGAGCCCATCGATCGAATTCGACCAATCGAAGGACCCTACTTTTGGTGTCAGTGGGCTGGGTTTGGGCATGCAAAATCAGAATTTTGAATATGGTCAACCCGAAACAGCTCAAAATCTAGGCCAATACCAACCCCAAGCCTGACCCGTTGACAACCCTAACCCTACTTGATTCGATCAAATGTGTCCAAAATCATCCGATAAATTTTATGTTTAAAATAAGATTTTGCTCGATCGATCGAAGGTTCGCTTGATTCAATTGAAAGTGCTAAAAAACATCCAACAAACTTTCCGCCTAAAAATTGAATTTACTCGATGGATTGATATTATCTGTTATAGATCCATTAAAGCTTTTTCTTTATAAAAAATGGCATCCGGATCTTTTTAAATGAATGATTTTTGGTGATTTAAAAGCCTTAGTGTTTTCAATTCCTTCCCATTACTTCTAAGCTCTATTCCAAAAAAGATACATGTCATTTTCCTTATGATTCATCATTTTAATGAGCATTCCAAGCTCTATTTGAAGAAGAAATTGGTATTTTGCATTCTTTAGAGATTAGATACTAACTTTATAGGTAAACCCTTGTCTATCATTCTCTTTAATGTCCGTCGAAGTGAATCCCCAAAATGAAAACCAAGCTATTAGTGGTAGGAGATTCAACTAACTCTTCTCTCATATTACCTTGACATTTCATAGGTTCATCTTCAAGGTAATTGATCGTTTGAAGCTAAACAAGATCGATATCAAAGTTCGAAAGAGCAAAAGAGTAGGTGATTCAGATACGAAGCAACATTGATCAAGCATATCAAGAAGGTGTATTAATGAGGTTCAATCCAACTCGTAAGAGTTTATATTTAAGGCCATCATATTCTCCTTCCTTCCGTAGGATTGAGTATAGATAGGGGTGTACACGAACCATGCTACATCGGTTAGCTCACTCGACTCGACTCGAAAAAGCTCAATTTGACTCGGGTCGAAGCTAAGTTCGAGCTGAGTCATGCTGATTTGTTTAGCTCGAAAATGAGTTCGAGCAGGCCCTAGCTTAACTCAACTCAGATCGAATCTAACTCAAATTGAACTCAGATCGAACCAGTTTAGTGACTCGGTTACTTTTCCATTGATGTTGCTCACCAAGTGTTTGATAAAATGACTCAACAAAGTGTGGCTGGTGGCAAGGAAGGTATGTACATGAAACAAATACCTTTTTTTTTTCTTGGTTTTTATGTTGCTTAGAAGTTGTTTGATAAGATACCTGTAAAATCAATGCTTCTGTTTCACATATAGAGGGATTTTGAAGGTGTAGTCCAGGTGTTTGTGGAAATGTTGCAATGGCGAACTCAGCTCGAACTGGCCCGAGTTGCTGACCGAACCGAGCCAAGCTGGCCAGTCAGGCTCAAGGACTGAGCCGAGTCAAGCTAAGGCCAGCTCGACTCGGTTCGACTCGATGTACACCCCTAAGTATAGAGTTTACAACCCAAACTCAAAGAGGTCTTTGTGTAGAACTGCCTTTGACAGGAGGATACACGAGTCCTTGTGCTGGACCGTCACCGACATGGGTATGTATGTGTAAGTCCTTGTGTAAGACCACATATGTTCTTGGTTACGAACCCTTTTTTTAACGGTGAGTGACACAGTGGGGCCCACACACAATCCAAAATTTTTTAATGGTGCCTGTCCCCGTCCTAACTTTATTGTGTGGAGTGACACACCTGCGTTTTGGGTCGGCCTGATTTTTAGGTCACGAAGTCATATTGAAGGGGCGCACCTTTTGGACGAGTGGATGTGTGCTGTACATCACAGCGGGCCCCACACACAACATTATAGAATAAGCTTATTGCAGGCTGGGAATCCGAATGTATTGTTCCATCTCTTCTCCAAAGCATTGGATAACACCATTTTCTCGTACACACAACTTTCGTAGTTCTCTAAACCGATGTATGGTATGCAAAGGTGCCCACCACATGTAGCATATCATTTCCCTTTATAATTATGCAAATCATCCCAAGTGGGCCCACATATGCTTAACAAAGACCATTGGATAGGTGGGCCCACTGTACAAATAACCATGATTAGATAATCACAACCACATAAAAGTTGTCTCGGCGCCAACGTTGCCGGCCCTTATCTGAATGGTTGTGATCGTCCGATCAAATTCATATTGATGTGACGTGGGATCCACAGTGAACCTTTTTGTCCAATGGTCCACATGATCAAAGGTGGGCCCACTTGGGCCTGCCTCATTTTTTTTTGGCGTACCATAAAATGATCTGAGAAAAGGAATGGACGGCATGGATAAACAGATACATCACAGTGGGCCCACGCCCACAGAACTGACCGTTCGTGACTAGAGACGGGAGGGGTAGGAAGCAATCCGTGTCCCGATTTACATGGATCGGATGTACTGCATGCATGACACCTTGACATGAGAACCTGGGGCTGCATGCTAAGTCATCATACATCCCACTGTAGGTAATCCATTCTCTGTTAAAGCTAGTGAATTTTCTAACTTGCGCATGGTATATATGTTCTCATGGCATGATGCACCACATACAATCCTTATTTTTCTGCAACTGTATCACATGATTCTCACTTTAATCAAAAGCTAGCTACGTGCACGGTTCTCTCATGCTACATGCAAGGAAAGGAAGAAAAAAAAACCACAGTTACATTATCATTTTGAAATTCTTGGACAGGAATTCAAGAAATGTGGGAATATAAAACTGCTACATAATCTCTTGGAAATGAAAACCTGCAAAATCTAAATTGTATTATTGTAGTTTGGTTATAAGAGACAAGAATTGCATATATAAAAATATGAATTATATATAAGAATCTTTTGTAACTCCTAACGTGGCTGAATGAAAAAAACAAAATCCTGTATTAAAAATGAAAATTATATATATATTACCAAGGAAATTAATCTCTATTTTTCACTATAGGCCTTAACATCTGACATGTGTTGGTGACGCATTGTCATTGAGCCAGTCAAGGTGAATTCGTGTACAAGCGGTGTTTTTTCATTGAAATGTTAAAAGGTTTATCTCAAAGAACTGTGGAAATCTACATAAAGGTTTTTTTTTTTTGGTAATTACAATTTGGAGAATCAATTCCACTTTAGACCCCACAGATCTATTGTTATTTATATATAAACAAAATCCAAACATAAATGCAATATAATAAATATTTGAAGTTTGAATTGATTTGGAATCTCTCAGCTATCTCTCTAACCATCTGAAGGTAGTTGGGGAGGAGATAGTGAAGGTATGTTAACAAGATATGTGTAGGTTAAGCTCGATAATCATACCAAAAGCTTGAAGTTGAAATAAAAAAGAGTAGGGTGGTGTCATTACCTTCATAATCGCCATCACCCACAAACGTCTAGCAGCTGAATTGATGCCTATCAATGTGTTCATGGGCTTGTTTCTAACCATGCGCCACAGCCAGCAGTGGTATGAAACATTGAGAAATAACCCAAATGGCACCAGCACCAAATCCAAGTAGCACTTCCTCCATTCCATACTCTCTCTCTCTCTCTCTCTCTCTCTCTCTCTCTCTCTCTCTAAATGAGCTAGTCTTCCTTCTTCACAAATCCCCACTACTCTTCTATTTGTATTGTGGGAAGTGCAATGTATATGAGCATGTCCACCAACCTGCCCTGATGGCTGAAAGACCAAGTTGCACTACCTGCATGAAAAGAAAAGCTTTGATACTCTGGCAGAGTGTGATGGTTGATACACAGGCACCTAAATGGTCCAAAATTATGGATCTGAGTTTATATGTACAATGAGGTAAAAATTACAGCTCATTCGAGCTATCTAACAATCGGATCGGTGTATATTTATTCGACGCTGAAAAATGAAAGATATTTTAAAGAACGGCTGTCCAATCAAAGGATATGATCTTTCAACTAATTTGATTTTGGGGTCCTAGTTTAAAGACAGTTCTACTATTTAGTCGGTTTTGATTTTGAGTGTTCAATTTCTGAGTCCTGCTTATCAAGCGTTATATACGGCGCGAGTAGCAGATGATACCCCTGGATGGGGAGATTTTGGATTCTGACAAGTGGAGCAATATAGATCAGTAATCCAGTCCATTGGTTTGTTGATTCCGATCTGGATGGAGTACCGATACACATGATCTCTTTATTAGGACCCCAGAGGTAGATGTTTAATAAGAGAAATCAAATGGTCCGCACATTCAACTGCAGGATGTCCTGAGATTGGTCTCTGAGATCTTCTGTTCTGAGAGAATTTTAGATTATGGCCCGAAAAAGGTGGACCGGGACAAATCAATGGTCCGGATCACCAAACCATGGCCTCCAATTATACGAATTGAGAAGTAGCTGGAAGATGCCGGATGCGCATGCGTGTCACCGTGCCGTTTGGTTTTTCATTTCCATAGTAAATACCCGCAAAATAGGTCATTATTATTCTAGATGAGTATTTTCTCGCCTCCCAGACCAGTTGGAAAAGGGATGTCTTAAATTTGTAGGTCCCACCGTGGTGCCTGTGACATATCCACGCCGTCCATCTGTTTTAACAGAACATTTTATAGCATGATATAAAAATTTGAGGTATATCCACAGGTCAAATGGCCCAAATCACAAGAAACTGTGTCCCCGAAACTTGGACCGTTGAGAGATTTTTTCTTTATAAGGTGCACAATTTTATTTATTTTTCATCTAACCCGTTCGTAAGGTCACACAAACATAAGAAAGGGAAACACAAATATCGGCTTGATCAAGAAGGGGAAAACACAATTTTTAACGATAAGCAATCAATTCACACTATTTCCTATGGTGTGGCTCACTTGAGTTTTCTTATGCCTCATTTTTTTTGGATAATGCCCTAAAATAATCTATCAGAATAGATGGACGGCGTGGATAATCGACATACATCGTAGTGGGCCTCACATAAAATTCACACCCCTAATCGATTTCAGCATTGAAAAGGCAAAATCGTACATCTGCATTGGAGTAGCGTTGGATTACACTGAAAATAATTATGACAAAAGGTGTCTCGTCTCTTCGTCACAGACGAAATCTAGACCGTTGACATGCAGATGCAGGTCTGTAAATTGGGCGATCAATCGTCGTCCCTTTAACCTTGACTTTCAGTCAACATTCCACAATCTCGATCTTCTCAAACACGAATAGAAGGGCGTATTCGTAATATTTAAAAGAAAGGGGCATTTCTGCCATTGCATCTTCCATCCCGCTGCGGATCAGCTACTGAACCCGACAGTAGTGAGTTTCGCTACTGAAGTGACGTCACAACGTTATGTGGGGACGCGGATTAGATACTGACAGGTTAAGCAGCGAGACTTGCTATTAAAGTGACGTCACCAACTTCTGTGGACCCCACCATGATGTATGTTTTGTATCCACACCGTCCATCTATTTGGAGAGATCATATTATGGCATGGTCCAAAGAATGAGTCAGATCCAAAGCTCTAGTGGACTCCACCATAGAAAACAGTGGGGAGAGTGACGCCCACCATTAAAAAGTTCTAAGGGGTACAAAAGTTTTGATCAAGCTGATATTTGTGTTTTCCCTTCTTTCAAGTCTACGTTAACACATGAACAGGTTGGATCTCAAATAAACATTATGGTATGCCTTCGGAAGGTTTCAACGGTGGGTGTCACTCTCTCCACTGTTTTCTGTGGTGGGGTCCACTGCAGCCTTGGATCTACCTCGTTCTTTGTATCAAGCCCTAAAATGATATCTCAAAATGTATGGACGGTATGGATACAAAACATACGTTATAGTGGGGCCCACATAACTTGGTGACGTCACTTCAGTAGCAAGTGTGGCTACTCGACCCGGCAGTAGCTCATCCGCGTCCGTTCCCTAGGCCCTGTCACAATGTATGTGTCGCATCCACACCGTCCATTCATTTTGCGATATCATTTTAATACATGAGACAAATACTAAGGAGGATACGAAGCTCGAGTAGAATTCACCAAAGAAAAAGGTAGGGAAGTGATGCCACCGTTGAAAACTTCCTAGGGCCTACCATAATGTTTATTTGAGATCCAACCTGTTTACAAGTTTAAAAAAACACATGGAATAAGGGAAACACAAATATCAGCTTGATTGAAAATTTCTGTTACGTCTAGAAGTTTTTAAGGGTAGGATTTCAATCCCCACTGTTTTCTGCTGTGGAGTCCACTTAATCTTTCGATTCAATTCATTCCTTGTCTCATGCACTTAATTGATATCTCCAAATGGATGGACCGTGTGGATACAACACATATATGATTGTGAGGCTCACATAACATGGTGACGTCTCTTCAGTAGCAAGTCTCGCTACTGTCAGGTTCCGTAGCTAATCCGCGTCCCTTCCATCCTACTTGAGGACCTAGGAAAAGGCCATTGCGTATTTTATTCCAAACGTCTGGGCATTTTATTGCGTCGTTTCAGTTGGCATTTGGCATTTCCAGACGGACGCGGATTGTGCGGCGTTGGTGGTGCGTTGATGTGTTGGGCACTGTGGGGCTAACATGATGTAATTTTTACTCCATCCATGCCATCCATCCTTTTTTAAATATCATTTTAGGGTAACATTTGAAAAATGAATCATATATAAACCTTAAGTGGACCACACCAGAGGAAACAGTGGGAATAATAACACCCACCGTTGAAATATTTCTAGGCCCTTTGTATTATTTTTATATCATCCAACCTGTTGATAAGGTCACTAAGACCTGTATAAAGGAAAAATACAAATATAATCCTGATCAAAAACTTGTGTGCCCCCAAAAAGTTTTTAACGATAGTTGTTCAATCATCACTATCCTGTGGCGTGGTCTTCTTCTCTACTTAATTTTTGGTTTCATTAAATAAAATAAAGGTAAAAAATGAATGGATGGGGTGGATAAAATAGATATATTACGTGAACTCCACACTGCCCAACACATCTACAAACCATTCCTGGGGGGTGTTGTTCCTAACCAGACAAACCCTACCAGAAGGAACGCCATTTTCACGTAGACCGCGTGTTTAAGGTGGGGGACGTCCCATCGATCGTGAGAGTAACGTGCCAGGTAGTTAGTGTGCTTACATGGCAAAAAATGAGCCGTACACGTGTTAGGCATAGGGTTGGGCCACCGTTATGTTCGTGAGAAATCTACCCCGTCCATCCGTTCTGTGAGCACATCTTAAGACTTGAGGCCAAAAGTGAGCCGGATCCAGGACTAAAGTGGGCCGCACTAAAGTAAAAGATGGTTAAGAAAATTACTACCGTTAAAATTTTCATGGGGTTGACGATAATGTTTACCTGCCATTCATACAGCTCGTAACGTCATTCCTATTGATGAACTGAAAACACAAATATTTGACCGATTCAAAACTCCTTTGGCCCCACGAATATTTCAACAACATACGTTCAATACTCACGTTTACGGCCCACTTGAGACTTGGATCCAGCTCATTTCTAGCACCATGTCCTAAAATGATCTTAAAAAATGGATGGACGGGGTAGATTTCTCACAAACATTACAATGGGCTTCACCTAAGTTTTCAGTGTAAGAACTATCGTAACAGAAAATTCGCATCCGGAACCGCCTTAGTAAGCATGTTAGTCAAATTCATGCTAGCATGAGTTTTCTCCAAACTCATACCTCATTTCTTAAATACCTATCAGATAAAATAGTAATGCATATCAATATGTTTATTACATAAGTGATAAACAAAATTCTCAGCCAAATTGATTAGACTTTTGTTGTCATAATTGACTAGCACTATGTTGAAAAATTGGGGTCGTGTATAGACTCGACTCCCGAATTCCCGAGTGTCACTTATCATGCGCTTATGGGTTTTTTTTTTTTATTAATCAAATTTAACGGCATAATTTGGAATTACCGAGGCACGAAGCACAATCACACCGATCTATTGAAATGAAGGATATCCCACATATATACGGGTCCAAAATAATAAAGGGTCGCCCAAGGCGTTGCCCAAATGCTAAGAATAACAAAAGAAGGCTAGTCCAAAAGAGTAAAAGCCGAGCCCATGGCTCAAGCAAATCAAATTCGGCCCGATCAAGTGATGGAGAGCCGCCCATCACCGCAAGTAGGAGAGTCTGTCCTCCTCGCCCAAGCTCACCTCGCCGGGTTCCTCATGCACCGGGTCAATGCATTTATGAATGGGTCAGTTGGTGTTTTAAAACACCATCCCGAGTGGGAGTGAGTGATCAACTCAAAGTGTGAACTATTGGTCTTAAGTTACAACAAGCATCAATTGTAATATGAACTTAATGAAAAGCGCACAATCATCAACACCTAATAACTCTTATTTAAAATGCATGCATGCGGGATGATATGATGCATGCCCTCGCCACAACACTCCCTCAAGCGACTCCATCTAACGATCGCATATGACAACACTCCCTCGAAGCGACCTCGACTTCCGAGTCGCCACCCTAACTAATGCGTGCAATGCGATCGTGTTAGCCGAGTTATTAATTAAGTTCATTCATCAAGAAGCCAGTTGGGGATTCGATTCACCCACGTATCAATGCCCTAAAGCTGGTTGCGAGGCCAAGACCCCATCAATGCGTGAGGCCGAGACCTCACGGTCGTGATCCCGTCGGGTTCCTCATCCCCGACACCAAGCACATGAGGAGTGCCGAAAGGAAGGATCGCTCGCGGTCACTACGGGGCGCGGTACCCAAGCAGAGGGCCGGCTCGGACATAGTGTCCCATTCCACCATGCCCGGCTCACGAGGCTGTGGACCAGTTTCAAGTGAATTTTCAATGGGCTACAATGGTTGCAGGGTGGTTCAGATTCCATTCAAATGTGGGCACACAGGGTTAACAAACAGGGGTTGATCATTGGTAAAGTTAGACCGCACGAGCCAAGCGAGCGTGGGAGACGAGCGACCTCGGGCACGAGAGACCCATGTAGTCAAACTACAGCCACCCGAACACGCCCGCCCAAACTCACGGGTTTAGCCTTGAGGCGGTCCTACCCTTGGAGCCACCTTTGCTCTCCTCATGTTTCCTGACCAACCCAAGGGTTCGAGTAGCAATCCCTAGCATGCCGACTACCAATGCGTCATCTAGCATATACAATATTCATGTTCTCATGCTTCTCAACATACAATTCAGATTCTCATACCAAGCAAAGTCAAAAATATCATAATACAAGTGCAAGTGAGGTGGGTGTGTGTGTGTGGGAGGAAGTTAAGCACTTCCACCATTACAAGAAGTCATATACACATGATCATCATACATTCTATGGGGCAACAACGTAGGGAACAATCAACAAGGCATGAGTACCAAATCATCCAAATATCCAATCATGTGAAAGGCAATAGCAACACCAAATGAGGATCAACATGCGTTCTATACGAATTTCAACAATCATGCAATTCCTAGGGTTTCTCTAGTTTCTCCAATCATAGCATCCAAACAATTAAAATCATTAAACCCATAGAAAAATTGGTGCTAGGCCACCTAAGAACAATAGTCCGCACCTTGTGATTCGTTGGAGACTCAAAAATGACCTAGGAACGTCGATTTGGGGCCGGTTGGTCGGAATCCCTAAAACAAGTTCATTCATGAGAAATCCATGTAAAATCTCCCTTCATCAAAAAGGGTTTTCAAAACAAAGGATGAGAAGCCTTACCTAGACGATCAATGGACGATCTTGGTGGTTGTGGTGCATGGTTTCTTCTTAGAGAAGGTGTAGGAGGTTGTGGGTTTGATCTTCTTGGGCCCCACCTTGATTGAGAGTCCACCATGCCTTCTTCCCTCTCTCTTTCTTCTCCTTTCTCCTCTTTCTCTTCTCCCTTTTCTCTCTTTTCTCCCCTAGGGTAAATTCGTATGGGAGAGGGGTGCCCAAAAGAAACCCCTTTATATAGTGCCAGTTTTGGTGCAATTGGCCCCAAGTGTTGGGTCTTTACTATACTAACCCTATGAGAGGGTTTTTCTAGCCTATGGGGTGTACTAGTCAATATACACCGTAGGATAGTTAGTCCTAATGATGATCTTCGTATGGACACAAACGGCCCGCCATTTCGACGCGCCGATCGACAGATATGATTAGAAGTCTGTTCAACGGTCACCGATGGTCGATCGGGGCCGCGGTTATATGGATGTGAGCGAAGAAATATCCTTAATCCACGGGTAAAGTTTGGTCGTAAACCGACGGTCCGAAATCTCCAACTTGGCATAAGAGTGGATGACTCAAATCACTTAAGTTCTCACAATTTCCCAAACTAGCCTTCTAGGGCTCCCTATTGAAGTTGGTGTGGCCCTAACGCCCCTCTAACCACCAAATTTGGTGTGTAGGTGCCCTATGGCCTGACTAGGGTCCATGCAAAAATTTAGGACAAACGGATGAACGGATATATGATCTGAGCAAGCGTTTCTGACCTTTAAGTGGTCCTGTGGGGGCTATTTTGGTGATTGGAGCATTTCTGATGGCCCTCTGGCCATGAAATTTATAAGATAAGTGGTCCATGGCCCGATGAGGGGCCTTACAAAATTTGGAAACGAACGGATGCGGGGTTTGGTCGTACGGGTCCGATTTGCGATCAACGGTCACCGTGCCACGATCGGGTCCCAGATTTGGTGGACGGGTGTAGAAAAATATATTAAATCACCACCGTAAATTTGGAAGAAATCCGACGGCTGGAAGGCCCGGAGTCTCGATTTCTTTTGTCGGTGCGGATTTTAATCAGCATTGGTCAGGCGCATGAGCAAGCGCCGGATGGTACTACGGGTGTCCACCGGGTCCGAGTCCGCGATGGACCACAAGCCCGTGAGGTATATGATTTTCTAAAGTTTTAGATTTTTCGACCCTTTTTCGGTCCTTTGGGTGGCCACACGGGTTGTTGTTAATGTAAAGCGGGCCATCGGCTTGGCGGCCGCACTAAAGGCCTTATCACTACCGTCGGTCTATTAAATTGGGCTAATCTTGGATTAATTAACTCGTGTATAAGTTAGCATTGAGTGTTAATGGTCATTAAGTGATATTATATGTTAATTAATAAAAAAAATAATTAATGATTATTTTTTTTTTTAGAAATCCAAAACAGTGAAAATCCGGGGTGTTACAATCTACCCCCCTTAAAAACAATTTCGTCCCCGAAATTGCCTAAGGGTAGTGAGTAAAGGTTTCATCATTTCATTTGCCTAGGTTTTGTTGATTTCAAGTTCATATGCATGGTAAGGTGTGTACTATCATACTAGTTTGGCTCATTGTAGTCTACCCCCCTTAAACCCCCTTTTTTTTTTTTTTTTTTGATCACCCTTGAGGGTTTACTAAAATTTATTTATTTACATATTTATTCTTAAAGATCCAGATTCATGGTGATGGTTTCCCTCTATCTAGAGTGAAATATTCATTTTCAATGTTAGACCAATACGGAGAGCGGTTGTGGTAGGCTCAAATCCGATCGTCGATTGTTCGTGCCTGACCAGTGGCAAACAACTCATTGTATCCCTTCCTAATCCTGATAGATCCTGGTCTTCTGCTCGGTCAAAGCAGTGAGTCCTTTGGTAATCACCCAGGATTGAGAATTTGGGTCAAGCCGCGAATGCTTCGCAGGCGTATACTTCCGTAATTCCGTAATCTGATCAATTTAAATGTTTAGGGAACGACCATCGTTGGAACGTTTAAATCTCCTATTTATAAGGTTGTCCTTTGGGTCTTTGTCTACGAGAGTCCTCGTATTAATTTATATCTAATTGGGGTTTAATAATTCTCTTAACATGCCTATGGGCAACGATCATCCTAAAAAGTTTTTTTTTTTTTTTTAAGACTCAATTTATATATATATATATATATATATATATATGAATTACCATTTCAATCCTATGGCTAGTGGGTTATGGGCAAATCACGCTTTGGTTTCATGAATTTTAACAGGAGAGGAAGAATCAAAAGTTTTAAGGTATTCTGGCGGTTTGAAGGGTTAACAACGCTACTAAGGCCGCAGGAAGGCAAAGATGAAGGACATTATCTTCTCGATGTTGTTCGAACCTTGAGTCCATAAGAGAATAGGAAAACTCAATATATTTTACTTTAGTTCATCCCTAACCTGAGCTTATCGAGCACTAAACTATGAAACTCAATCCTACTTACGGTACAACTTAAGCATATATATATATGTGTGTGTGTGTGTGTGTGTGTGTGTAATCAATTTAATCACGGAATGATTCCTAGCACGATTATAAATAATTTTCAAATAGACCCCCAATGTTAAACTTTAATATGAAAAGTCATGACTCGTCTATAGGCACCCATACATGCAAGCATTCACCAAGTGACAAGAGAATTTCAATCCATACATCCACATCGATTTTAAAATGCTATTAGTATGGCCAGTTACATGTTATAGCATGGATTACAAGCATCACTAAATACCGCAACTTAAAGGAAACACAGCCTAATCAAAGCAGGAAAATGTTACAACTATCATTCAATCACATGAGAGCAATTTAACTGACTCGAACAATCTACTAATTGTTCGTTAGGTTAAGATACTATTCTTCCAGGTCGGATGCGGGTGGGGGTGCTTCTTCCCCTTGAGGGAAAAGATCAGGAATGGCGAAGAAGGCACGGCATTTGTTGCTAGATATGCCATTTCTTTGGCAATGAGACGGATGGTTGTGGAGAATGTGTAAAAATGGAAATGAGTTTAAGAATAAGGTTGTGTAAGATGAAATGGAAGGTGAGTTGAGATATGAGGTTTGAGTAGAGATTGGGATTTGAGATGGGTTTTGGGAAATGGGGATGGAATGGTTTTGGGAGTTTGTTTTAGGAATGGGCTTTGAAAGTGATATTGGAATGGTGTTTAGGAAAACGAAGTTGAGGATGGTATTGAGGTAGGTTGTGGGAAGTGAAATTTGGAAATGGGGAGAAGAGAGTGAAAGGAGTGGGGTTTTAGTGAATGGGTCTAGAAGGAAATATGGGTGATAGAGAGATTTGGAAAATGAGTTGAGAGTTTATAGGTGGGAATAAACAAAAGAAATGGGTTTTGAAAAAGAAAAGAAGATGGTTTGGAGGATTGGGTTTTAGAATAAGTATGGGTTGGGCTTGGTGGATCTTAGAAATGAAGTTTGGAGATGGGTTGAGAGAATGGAGTTTGAGAAGATGCAAATTTGAGAGAGTGGGTAGTGAGATTTGAGAAAAGTTAAAGAAATGGAGAAGGGATTTTTTTTTTTTTTTTTTTATAATGGGTTTGAGAGTGAATGAGTGAATGGAGTGGGGTTTGAGAATGAAGTCGAGGTTGGGTCTTGGGAATGTATGTTGGAAATGGATTTGGGTTGAGTATGAAAAAAAAAATGGGAGTTAGTTAGAGAGAGTAGGTTTGATGTTGGCTTTATGAATGAGATTCTGTGGATGGACTTGAGAACAGGGTTGAGAAAAATAAAATGGTTTAGAAAGGGTTTGGGAAGGTGGTTTGAAGGTGAGGAAGAGGAGATGGGGAGTTTGTAGGAGGAGAAGATGAATTTTGAAGAGATGAGTTTGGGTATGGGAGAGTGAAGATGATGGAGTGGGAGTAGTGGGAAGGGGATCTATTTCTTATAAGATTTTTTTATACTTTTGGTAACTAAATTAATTTTTAAAATTTTTATAATGTTTTATCATTGAGTTTAAAGACATCTCACAAAATTTCATCTCATTTGGAGTTGTAAATAAATTATTAAAATTCTAGGAGCAACAGCTGTCCGAAATCAGAAATTTTTTTTTTGGATAGTTGATAGAACAGCTTAATTTTAGCTATATTATAATTTTTATTTTATTTTTTTGTCATTTTTATATAAAACTAGACTCATTCATTTTTAATCTGGCTTTTGAATCACCTAAATTGGAGTTGTAACGAAGGAGATATGGATTTTTGAAGTTGACCTAAAATTATAAAAATTTCGGCGGGGTGACAACGCCGGCGGGCGGGGTGAGCGGCGGGGCCACGGCGGGGGCCACGCGGGCTGCTGGAGCCTCGGCGGGGCGGCCACGCGGGTCGGCGGGGTGACCCCTCCGATTGGCGGGGGCAACTTGTTGGGTGTTTTTTCGGGTGCCGGTAAGGCCCCCCGGGACATGCCATATATGATTTTGGGGTAGAACGAGCTGATCTACGCAATAGGCCTATCCATTCCATGAGATTCTTCCTGGTTAGAGGTCAAAATTAGATTTTTCTATATTTTTACTATTTTCATTGAAATTTCGTTCTCCCTTAAGTCCTTACCCCCCAATGGGTCGAAACTATTAAATTTAGTTTGGTGTTAGCTCGTTTGGACTTGGACGGTGGCCTTGACCCTCTAATCATTCAGTTCTGGTTTGTTCTTATCATCGGGCTAGGGTATTGTAAGTTTCTCGGACCTGTTTCCTAGCGTCTCTACTATCTCTCGCTACCCAATCCTAATCCCTGGGAAGTCTTACCGTTCCTCTAAGGTCGCAAGTTCAGGTTCAAGGATGGTTCCTACCATTCTAAGTCTTCGTTGCGTTTCCTATCGTTTCTTTATCGTTATTGTGTTTCCTTACAAGTCAGCGGATGCGTTGGTGAGTTCATGACCCATGGCCCAAGGGATTCCAAACTATTGCTCTGATACCATCTGTAACGCCCCGAAAAATTGGGGGTCGTGTATAGACTCGACTACCGAATTCCCGAGTGTCACTTATCATGCAGTTATGAGTTTTTTTTTTTATTAATCAAATTTAACGGCATAATTTGGAATTACCTGAGGCACGAAGCACAATCACACCAGTCTATTGAAATGAAGGATATCCCACATATATACAAGTCCAAAATAATAAAGGGTCGCCCAAGGCGTTTCAATGAATAACAAAAGAAGCTAGTCCAAAAAGAGTAAAGCTGAGCCCGCGGCTCAACAAATCAAAATTCAGCCCGATCAAGCTGATGGAGAGCCGCCCATCAGCTGCAAGTAGGAGAGTCCGTCCTCCTCGTCCAAGCTCACCTCGCCAGGTTCCTCATGCACTGGGTCAACTGCATTTATGAATGGGTCTGGTTGGTGTTTTAAAACACCATCCCAGAGTGGGAGTGAGTGATCAACTCAGTGTGAACTATTGGTCTTAAGTTACAACAAGCATCAATTGTAATATGAACTTAATGAAAAGCAAACAATCATCAACACCTAATAACTCTTATTTAAAATGCATGCATGCGGGATGATATGATGCATGCCCTCGCCACAACACTCCCTCAAGCGACTCCATCTAACGATCGCATATGACAACACTCCCTCAGAGCGACCTCGACTTCCGAGTCGCCACCCTAACTAATACGTGCAATGCGATCGTGTTAGCGGAGTTATTAATTAAGTTCATTCATCCAGCAGGTTGGGGATTCTGATTCACCCTACGTATCAATGCCCTAAACTGGTTGCGAGGCCAAGACCCCATCAATGCGTGAGGCGAGACCTCACGGTCCCGTGATCCGTCGGGTTCCTCATCCCGACACCAAGCACATGAGGAGTGCCGAAAGGAAGGGATCGCTCGCGGTCACTACGGGAGGCGCGGTACCCGGCGTAGGTGGACTCGGACATAGTGTCCCATTCCATCATGCCCGGCTCACGAGGGCGTGGACCAGTTTCAAGTGAATTTTCAATGGGCTACAATGGTTGCAGGGTGGTTCAGATTCCATTCAAATGTGGGCACACAGGGTTAACAAACAGGGTTGATCAGATTGTAGGCTAGACCGTACGAGCCAGGCGAGCGTGAGACGAGCGACCTCGGGCACGAGAGACCCATGTAGTCAAACTACAGCCACCCGAACACGCCCGCCCAAACTCACGGGTTTAGCCTTGAGGCGGTCCTACCCTTGGAGCCACCTTTGCTCTCCTCATGTTTCCTGACCAACCCAAGGGTTCGAGTAGCAATCCCTAGCATGCCGACTACCAATGCGTCATCTAGCATATACAATATTCATGTTCTCATGCTTCTCAACATACAATTCAGATTCTCATACCAAGCAAAGTCAAAAATATCATAATACAAGTGCAAGTGAGGTGGGTGTGTGTGTGTGGGAGGAAGTTAAGCACTTCCACCATTACAAGAAGTCATATACACATGATCATCATACATTCTATGGGGCAACAACGTAGGGAACAATCAACAAGGCATGAGTACCAAATCATCCAAATATCCAATCATGTGAAAGGCAATAGCAACACCAAATGAGGATCAACATGCATTCTATACGAATTTCAACAATCATGCAATTCCTAGGGTTTCTCTAGTTTCTCCAATCATAGCATCCAAACAATTAAAATCATTAAACCCATAGAAAAATTGGTGCTAGGCCACCTAAGAACAATAGTCCGCACCTTGTGATTCGTTGGAGACTCAAAAATGACCTAGGAACGTCGATTTGGGGCCGGTTGGTCGGAATCCCTAAAACAAGTTCATTCATGAGAAATCCATGTAAAATCTCCCTTCATCAAAAAGGGTTTTCAAAACAAAGGATGAGAAGCCTTACCTAGACGATCAATGGACGATCTTGGTGGTTGTGGTGCATGGTTTCTTCTGCAGAGAAGGTGTAGGAGGTTGTGGGTTTGATCTTCTTGGGCCCCACCTTGATTGAGAGTCCACCATGCCTTCTTCCCTCTCTCTTTCTTCTCCTTTCTCCTCTTTCTCTTCTCCCTTTTCTCTCTTTTCTCCCCTAGGGTAAATTCGTATGGGAGAGGGGTGCTCAAAAGAAACCCCTTTATATAGTGCCAGTTTTGATGCAATTGGCCCCAAGTGTTGGGTCTTTACTATACTAACCCTATGAGAGGGTTTTTCTAGCCTATGGGGTGTACTAGTCAATATACACCGTAGGATAGTTAGTCCTAATGATGATCTTCGTATGGACACAAACGGCCCGCCATTTCGACGCGCCGATCGACAGATATGATTAGAAGTCTGTTCAACGGTCACCGATGGTCGATCGGGGCCGCGGTTATATGGATGTGAGCGAAGAAATATCCTTAATCCACGGGTAAAGTTTGGTCGTAAACCGACGGTCCGAAATCTCCAACTTGGCATAAGAGTGGATGACTCAAATCACTTAAGTTCCCACAATTTCCCAAACTAGCCTTCTAGGGCTCCCTATTGAAGTTGGTGTGGCCCTAACGCCCCTCTAACCACCAAATTTGGTGTGTAGGTGCCCTATGGCCTGACTAGGGTCCATGCAAAAATTTAGGACAAACGGATGAACGGATATATGATCTGAGCAAGCGTTTCTGACCTTTAAGTGGTCCTATGGGGGCTATTTTGGTGATTGGAGCATTTCTGATGGCCCTCTGGCCATGAAATTTATAAGATAAGTGGTCCATGGCCCGATGAGGGGCCTTACAAAATTTGGGAACGAACGGATGCGGGGTTTGGTCGTACGGGTCCGATTTGCGATCAACGGTCACCGTGCCACGATTGGGTCCCAGATTTGGTGGACGGGTGTAGAAAAATATATTAAATCACCACCGTAAATTTGGAAGAAATCCGACGGTGGAAGGCCCAGGAGTCTCAGTTTCTTTTGTCAGTGCCAGATTTTAATCTGGCATTGGTGGGGCGCATTGGGCAAGCGCCAGATGGTACTTCTGGGTGTCCACTGGGTCTGGAGTCCGCGATGGACCACAAGCCCAGTGAGGTATATGATTTTCTAAAGTTTTAGATTTTTCTGACCCTTTTCGGTCACTGGGTGGCCCACACGGGTTGTTGTTAAGTGTAAACGGGCCATCTGGCTTGGCGGCCCGCACTAGGCCTTATCACGGCCTGTCTGGTCTATTAAATTGGGCTAATCTTAGATTAATTAACTCGTGTATAAGTTAGCATTGAGTGTTAATGGTCATTAAGTGATATTATATGTTAATTAATAAAAAAAATAATTAATGATTTTTTTTTTTTTTAGAAATCCAAAACAGTGAAAATCCGGGGTGTTACAAGCACGGTCTCATACTGAAGCTGCAATTAATTTATCAATACTCTCAACCAAATACATTCTTTGAACACTTCTGTCACTATTATATACTCAGCTTCGGTTGTAGAAAGATTCACCACAGACTGAATCTTCGATATTCAACTGATCACTCCACTCACTAGTACAAACGAGTAACCGGAAGTCAACCTTCCATTATCCACGCTGTGTTTCCTTGACCGTGGGGCCCACCTTGATGTATGTGTTGTAGATCCACACTGTACATCAATTCTTCCAAGTCGATTTAGGGCTTGATACTATTATTGTCTATTCGTTGTTTTTTCAATTTTATTACGTGGTAAGTGCAGGCGTGGTAGTATTGAATTTGTAACTCAATTTAAACTGAACAAGTATAACCCCAAGTGCCAAGATAGGCAGATATGTAATATCTGATCGACATCAAATGAAATCGGCTACCTATTCAGCTACTTGCTCAATATGTAAATATGTAACGCTTGAAAATCGGCATCCGAGTACAGAGACCTCGATCCCGAGTTCTCGGGTGTTAACCTAATGAGAATGCACATGTGACCTCATTCAGATTCACACTCAGTCCACACACAGATAATCAGAGTAACTCAATTCATTTAGCAGATTTAAAGCGAGATAGAGATAATAAAAGATTCAGAAATATAGGGCTAAGAGTCAAAAATACAATTCCAATAGTGATGATCACCCAAAACGAGATTATACAAACCACAATATACCTACCCAAGATTATTAAAGTATAAAGCTTTCAGTTTATGCCCAATTCTTCAAAATATAACGACGTTGATACAACCCGATATAAGCCTACCAGTCTAAGGTCTCACTAGTACCTGCATCGATGATACTTTTGGTTGGTGTTTTAAAACACCGTCCCATGTGGGAGTGAATAACTAACTCAGTGGTTCCATTAGTTCTAAGTTACACATGTTATCGACACAATCAGTATAATTAATGATAAACAAGAAATTAAACAATTCCTAAATACTCTTGTTAAATGTGCATATGGAGATATGACATGATGCATGCCATTTCCAAACAACACTCCCTCATACGCGACTCTGACCACCTGGTTTGCAAATGACAACACTTCCTCAACATGTGACTTTAATGCCTGTTTTGCGACATTCTAAACTAATGTAATGTAATGCGATGAATGATCATGTTAGCTCAGTAATTATTAAGTTCAATTCATCCAGCATATTAGCGAAGCTAGAATACCGATATTATATCACAAGTCATTATCTGGATCACGTGGCTCGTTGCCGCACGTAGCAACTCTTTACCAGTGTCCCTTGATTTAAATTTAAGTGTTACCCATTTATCTCACAAATCAACAATTCCAAAGGTACGATATGATACCTATATGTATGAGAATCAACCCTGTTTGGGTTGTCACCCAAACCGAGTATGATCACTCAGTACCATTGGCCAGCACACTGCCCCGACCGACTGGAGCACTATTTTCAAACGGGGTCCGGATTAAACGGCTCACCCCAACCCACGCTCGGACCACAGCCCGGATGAACAGTGGCTGAGGCGTTACGGAGGTGCAGGCTTATTACATAAAACCAAAAACACATGAAAGAAAGGGCTCGTCACCCAATTCCATTCACGGCCGGGTCGTTCAAAGGGTACCTTAGCACAGAATCATCGGCTGGGTAATTTGACGGGGGCCATTCGAATAATGATTTATCACCTCCATCATCGCTCACTGGTCACTATGGGGAGGCTCGTCACCCCAGCATAAGCCGACAGCTCGAACACGGTGTCCAATACCACCATACCCAGTTCATGAGTCTTAGTTGCTCACTGGTCACTACGAGGAGACTTGTCACCACAGTGTAGGCCGATAGCTCAGACACGGTATCCCATACCACCATTTTCAGCTCATGAGTCTTAATGGGATTGTATCGCACTAATGATTATAAATGAATACATTCATTGAAAACGGGGTATCCTAGTTTCCATTTAGTTATGTCATACATTGTAAACATACATGATCAATCAGCTAGTGGGATAATTTGATTGACCTGGGAGAACCACGACGCAACCAGCATTGGGTGTAAGCATCCAGTGAAGTCTAGCTACTGTTGGTCGTCCATGTTCAACCCGGATCGATCGAACAAGCCTAGGGTGGCCGCCTTAATTTGGGCCACCCCTCGATTTGGGCGATTTACCGACTAACCCAATATCCTAAGTATTTTAAACATTGCTAAGAGCTAACAATTCATTAAAAAATCACATTAAGATTTCATATGAAACCTAAATTTAACAACACAACTACCTATGCATTTCATCGAACATGTGGGCATCAATAACATAATACAATCACTTAGGCATTTCATCGAACGTGCGAGCATTAATAAAAATCAAACATTCACTTAGACATTCCATCAAACATGTGAGCATTAACAAAATAACACATTCATTCACTTAGGCATTCTATCAAACATATGGGCATCCATAACCAAGTAATAACATGTGTTGTGATCAAATCAATGTGTGAACATGTTTGCATACAACAACTTATCTACAAACAATAAAATCATTAACTAAAACCCTCAAGGGTCGATAAATGAAAACCTGGAAATAATGGTCCGCACATTCAAGAAGAAATCTTCGATTTTGAGCCCTTAGGGTTATGAATTTGGAAAAAATCATAAATTCCTATACACATACCAAGAGTTATGTAAGATTCATCCAATTCATCATAGAAAAACCTAGTTGGAAAGTAGGATTTGTTTCTTACCTCTCAATTGCGAGTAGGGTGGATTTGGTGGAGGAAACGATCAATGATAGGGCTTTGAATGGAAGAAACCAATGAAGGAAAACATAAAAACTCTCAACTCCTACTCTCACTCTTCTTCTTTCTCTTTCTCTTTCTCTTTCTCTCTTTCTCTCATTTGGAAAATGTAAATTCGTATGGAGAGATGTGGTGCCCAAATGAGGCCCTTATATAGTTCCAGAAGTTGTGTAAATAGCCCCAAAGGCTGGTTTTCATTATACTAGGCCTATGGGAGAGAACCTCTAAGGCCCATTATAGGGTGTACATAATGATATACACCGTAACATAGTTAACCCTAACGATGATTTATGTATGGATATGATCGGTCCACCATTTGGATGCACCAATCAACGGATATGATTAGAAGTTTGTTTAACAGTCATCGATGGTCGATCGGGGTCGCAGCTATACGAATATGAGTAGGGAAATATCATTAACTCATGCCTCGAGTTTGGTTGTGATCTAACGGTCGGAAAGCCACAATTTCACGAAAGAACGGAATGTCTATTTCACTTAAGTTTCAGATTTCAGCCTAGGGGATTCGCGTGTTGCAAGCACTTAGCTTCCGGCCCAAGTTGAGCCGTTCTGTGCACTTTCTTGGTTCGCCACCTACGATGGGCGTCAAGCCCAATGAGACGGACATTATTCTATAGTTTCAGAACTAGTGGCCTACTAACGAGTGGTCTAGAGCTCGTTTGGATAATCAAGGTATTTTTGAAATAAATTAGGCAGCAAGATTTCTCGTGGGTAATGATTAGAGTTCGGATTAATTATGTTCATAATGTGGCCAGGGGTGTACATCGGGCCGAACCGAGTCGAACTGGGCTCAACTCGGCCCGGTCCGGTCACTAGCCAAACGGCCAATCCAGGCACGGCTCGGCTTGTCACATAGGGCCAACATGTCGGCCGAACCCTACCGATCAAGCAATCAAGGCGAGTTCGGGCCAGTTTCGAACCCACGATTTCGACGACCTTGATTTTTTTACTCTGCTCCATTTACTCAATGAGAAGAGCTTTGGCAAGTAACTTAAATGGCCTTGATTTTTGGGAAGGACTTTTGTCATAGATTTTTAGGACTCTGCTCCATCTACAAAGGGGCCCACAATTTGGACGGCCTGGATTGCTGTAAATGGTTAGGGTAACTGGGTAAGAATTTAGGATATATATATATATATATATATATATATATATATATATATATATATATATATATATCGCCGACTCGGGCTAAACTGGAACTTATTCAAACTCAACCCGAACTCAGTTTTGGGCCAAAGAAAATGGCCCGTCTCAACCCGAACTTAGTTCTGGGTCGGGCCAAGTTGAGCGAGTTAATCGGGCTAGCCCGGTTCGTGTGCAGCCCTAAGTGGAGCCTATTCATAATTAGTGAAAATGGTGATTCAGTCATAATTACTTTAAACCGTTGGTTCGTTGGCTAAATGGATAATTGGGTCACTTTGGTTTGTTAATTACAATCCGACCCCTAGTTGTCTTGTCTTTGGGTAGATATTTAATTTAGTTGTGGTCGTATTGATTAGTCAGTGATAGGTCGGCTAGATTTGGGCCCTATGTGAACAAATCACGAGGTTAAACTCGATACTTAAGTAATCAGACGGGTTCATTGGCTTTCTACGGTTGATTTATTGAATTTGTGCAGTTCTTTACTGGTACCACCCATGTATAGGCTCATTTTGAGCGTTAAGGGCGAATAAGTGACAATGTAGGATAGTTATATCGAAAATTTTCATAGATTTTTGTAAATTCAAAACATCAAAAATCCAAGACGTTATAAAATAAGATCAAGCGATATTCAGAGGATAGGGTTCATCTTTTGATAATGCATTACACATTCGTCTTTCGTACGAAAGTACTTTTCAGTATAGATAAAAAGAAAAACGAGAAAGGAATTCTTACAGTCGGTCATAGAGGACAATTGTGGAGCACTTTCTTAAATGAGGAATTGAATCCAACGTATGAGACAAAGACAACTAAGATTACCAACTACCTGATTGACACTATAGATTATATCATGGAATACAAACAGCAGGTGAAAAGTAAATGATTACACTAGGAAATATAACTGATTTATAGAAATGGTAAAATGATTACACTAGGCAATGTAGAATGATGGATAATTGAAAGAATTATAGAAAGACGTGTTTGGGTTTGATTGGGTTGGTATGAGACAATTTTCCTTCTGAATTTCTCTATTATTTATAGCCTTACTCTGGCCATTTAGATCCTTCTCACGTTCTAACAGTTGCTATAACTGTTTAACACTACATGGCTTTCTTTGTTTCTACTTCTGTCATCCGTCCTATAACCACTTTTACTTGATCGTTTTTCAATCGACCATTTAAAAATTATTGTGACATTGCTTGATGCACTCTAGCTATACTATTATAGGATCCTCTTCATATATCTCCATAAATCTCCAAATACACCACGTAAAACCATCGATCACACGTAACTCACTCTGATTGGTTTCCGTAGGAATTGATGACAATAGAGATGAGCAGATCACAAAAATAACATAGATCTAACTCTCAAGTGGGTCACACCAAAGGAAACAATGGTTATTAAATGTCCAACATACAAACTTCCCAGTCTCCGCTATAATGTTTATTTGTCATCCAACTTGTCCAAAACTTTTGTGTCACACATGAAACTTTAATAGTTAATCACCACTGTTTGTTCTTGTGGTCCACCTTAGATTTAGATCAGCTTCATTTTTTTTAAAATTCATACCTTAAAATAACACAGAAAAACTGATACAACACATCCTTCAAGGCAAGGAAAACACCCGCTACGTACGGTGTAACACCTGATCAGCTCACCTTTGGAAGCCAACGCTTGTGGATCCCTGAATGTTGGGGCACTATAAATTATTTGTCCTGTATCAACGCCGTTTTGAACGACCGTTTTAGATTATGAGCCCTAAAATAGGGCAGTTCTAAATCTCAAGTGATCCACACTGCAGAAAGCAGTGACATTGAACACTTAATGAGGGCACTAGAATGTTTATTTGCCATCCAACCTGTTGATAAGGTAGGGTTCTTACTCTTGCTCGGGTGGTAGACTCTCATGAGTTTCAACTCCCGGTCAAGGGTTCGAGTACCCATAGGTGGTGAAATTCCACCAGCGTGAGTGTGTGGTGTGCGCGCGTGTTTAAAAAAAAAAAAAAAAAAACCCTGCTGATAAGGTTACAAATACCTGAATGAAAGGACCACACAAATATTAGCTTGATCGAAAACTTTGATGCCCCACAAGTTTTTAACGGTCGATCACTACTGTTACCTGTGGTCCCCTGAGATTTGTATCTACTCTATTTTTAAATTCATACCCTAAAACAGTGTGGAGAAACCGATGGACGGAGTGGATATAAGATACATACGTCATGGCGACCCATAGTAAGGTAGATCCTGGGATCCACCCAAGCGGTAGATTGCATACTGTCAGTAGGACGTGGCTACTGGACGGTGCAATGTGGGCATCACCACGATGTGTTTGTTTTATCCATTTTGGAGGGGTCTACGCTGTTCATCCATTATGGATCATTACTTTAGGGCACAGGGCCCAAAAATGAGGCAGATCCAAGTCTCAGATGGACCACACCACAGAAAAATAGTAGTGATTGAATGTCCACCACTAAAAATTCCTAGGGACTACAGTAATATTTATTTGCCATCCAACCTAGGTCATACAGACCTGGATGGAGGGAAAACACAAATATCAGATCAATCCAAAACTTTTGTGGCCATAAGAAGCTTTTAACGGTGGGCGTTCAATTACCACTGTTTTGTAGTCCACCTGAGATTTGGATCTGCCATAACTTCGGGCTCATGCCTCTAAATAAGTTGGCAAAATGTATAGAAGGTATAGTAAAACACATACATCATGGTGGGGCCCACAGAGCACCGTCCACTAGCAAGACTCATCATGGTGGGGCCCACAGTTGCTCTCAGTATGCAATCCGCGTCTGATGGGGACCGATATGGAATCCCTTACACGTACACCTTCGAAGAGATGATAGTGTCTTTTATCTTCGGGGCTGTTAGTAGTCATTTTCCAATGGAGAATCACTCAACGGTCTGAATTCGTACACAAGGAGACGGTCACTGTGTAGTTGTCATACTTGTGCATCAATCCAAGTCGTTGATATTACAAGCCCATTATAGACGGGACCTATTGTTCTGAAGATATTATCATCGAAGCCTGTTGATCTCACAGGACCATGATTTTGAATGGTCCAGATCGACCTTACCTCATCTAAAATGGTCATGCATGTGGATGGATTGAAGTACTCCAGCGTATCAAATGGCCTTTTTTTATTATTATTATTTTTTTTTAAAGATCCGAGGGTTTTTGTGTACTGATCTACTCCTGTCACATCTGGAGAGTCTTCACCTGGTGATGGTCACGAGGGAGTCTTCAGTCTTCACCTGGTAGACCTTGAGACCATCACCAGTTGAAGACTCTCCAGATCTAACGGAGTAGATTAGGTGTTGCCCGGATAAAACCTTAGTGAGTGTTACCGTTATTGTGTAGGGCCTGTCTTGATGGATATGTTGTATATCCACGCCACCCATCTGCTTTTTCAGCACATTCTAGGACATGTCCCAAAACTCAAGTAAATCCAAGTATCTGTGGACCACACTACTGGAACAAGTGGTTAATAATCATTAAAAGCTTTTTGTAGCTACGAAAGTTCAGGGACAGGCTGATCTTTCTATTTTCTCTTCATCCAGGTCTGACTGACCTTATCAACGGGTTGGATCATAAAAAAAGATTACAGATCTAGTTACGGTGGACCCTGTGAAGTTTTTAACGGTGGACATGCATTCACCATTAAATAACCTTTTTACTTTGGTGTGGTCCATCTGAGATTTGGATCTGATAGAATTTTGTTGTCATGTCCTAAATTAGGCTAGAAAAATGGATCGACGGCATGGATATATGACACATCATCAAGGCGGGCCCCTCAGTAACACTAATCTGCTCCCCACCACGGGGAAACATTTTTTCTTATTATTATTATTATTTTTTTTTACAAATTCATGCGTTTGGACGGACGGTTTGAAGAAGCCATTCATGGCACATGCACCAAACATGGTAGGTGTCCACAAGATCTGGACCATCCATTGTGTTGATCGCAATACGTCCATGCTCTTTTCAAAAATCGGACCGTTCAATTCATCGATCAGACCACTCATGTTTCAAACGGATGGTAATAAAAACTGGCCAACAGTCTAGATACAACTTATGTACCACCCCCACCTAATTAGTTTACCAGCCTGATTTTTGAGCTGGTGCGCATTCAGTTGGACCCCACCTAATGAATGGCCCAGATCTTACACATGTGACAGGTTGGCATGTGTATCACCTTGTGCAGCCGGCTACAACGCTGGGATCAACTTCACGACTGAAACCTCTCTGTTTGTTGCGTATGGCTGATGGGAACTCTCTATAATGATGATTTTATATTTTTCTGTTGAGATACACCTGATGAACGGGTTAGATTATATGATTTTCTTTCATATATGATTGTATACATTTATAAATTACAATGCATTTTATATAAATACTTTTATCTTTTTATCAAATCTTTATAGTATGCACCAGATGAGTTTTAAGCTGGGCTGATTTTTGGCCCCATGGCTTAGCATCGACCAAGGCACCTGATGGACGGAGTAGATATCACATACATAATTTACTGAGGCCCACAAGCTCGGGAGTTTTACCCTACCTAAGAGAGGTATTGCAGAGGATGCCAGTTCATGTGCCGCGCTGGCATATATGACCATGAGAAATTTTTACAATATATATGAGGTGCAAATTTCAACACCATACACCAATTGTCAATTCCTGCAAGTGGGGCATATAGTTCCAAAATACAGAAAATGGATGTGATAGATCCCAACCTTGATGGAGCACACACAAAAAATCTATTATGGCGGTGGAGACATAGACATCTCCTAATGGGAGACGGTCTCTCTCTACCTCTTGTTACAATTGTACTGTGCACAATTGTGGAATTGACGGATCCTCCATGCATCAACCATGAAGATTCAAAACCATAATTTAAAAGTGTACTTGATTGGGAAGAAATTCCACTGACAGAATCTTGATCTTCCGCATCTTACACCTTTAGGAGAACTTTCAATGGGAATCCTGGTATCGATCCCTAGCAGGGGTGGCTAACATGGAATGTGTGTGCTGACATGGGTGTGTAATAACAAGCTAAAAAAAAAAAAAAAAACCCTTCAATGGGACTAGAATTTTCTCAATTATGTTGGCGAGGGGAACAAGACATCAATATACAGGAAAGATGGCTAAAAGCTTACCCATCACACTTATTCATCTAGGGTCTCTACACCATAGGTTTTCATATCTGGCCTAATAACCGAGTGTAGGGACACCGATTCAAGCGTCCTGCCCTAAACCTATTTACAATGATTACAACTGAAGTGGGGCCCACTGAATCGCTCAGTCTGAATAATCTAACGGTTAAATATGATGATCATGTGTGGCCTACCTGATAAGAGTCTTACACCTCTTGTACAAAGTAGATTGCCTGTAACACTGGGCACATGATATCTTTGTGCTTGGGTCTCTGTGGGTTCCACGGTGATGTCAGTGGCAAATCTATTCCATCAATTTGTTTTGAAAGACCACAATAGGACTTGATTCTAAAAATCAAACATATCCAAAACTTAGGTTGGCCACACCAACAAAATAGTGGGAATAATAACATCCAAAGTTAAAAATTTATTGGAGCTGACTGGGATGTGTATATGTCATCCAAACCATTCGTATAATTATTACCACTCAAATAAACTATTCAAACCCCACTTTTTTGTGTGGTATAGTTCATATGAGTGTTGGATTTGTCTAATTTTTTGAATCATATTCTGTTGTGGTCTTTTAAAACGGATATATGGAGTGGATTTATCATGGACATCTCTATGGGCCCCACACAACTTTGGGCACAGAGATATCTCTATGTGCAAGTCATAGGCAATCTGCTCCTCCTATACGCATAAGAATGTACGATGCGATGAAAGCTTAGTTTTCTAGGTTTTGCCATCATCTCTCTCACATGGTGTTCATGTTGTCTATATAATGAGGGGCATAGTTAGAGAGTGGTATTCTATTATTTTCATGTTCTATGGTATTTCTTGGTGGGGGATTCCTTGTACGGGTGAGAGAGATGTAAGATTTATATTTTTGTTTTTCTTATATTAGTGAAGAATAAAGTTTTGTATTACTGCGTATAGAGTAGGCAAATTGCCAAATCATATAAATCGTGTCTCTTGTCTCTTGTTTTTGTTTGACCCTTTTCGCTTTTATTTGACCCATTTCTTTTGTGTTTTAGCCTCACTTATATTGATCATGTGCGGATGTTTTTCCACAACAAAACCTTTTAGATCGGGAGATAAAATAAACCTATATTAAAACCATTTTTGTTAAGAGTTGCACGAAAGCAAACTCAAATCCAATCAAATAAGACAAAATCAAACGTAAATCAAACATGTAAAGAACATGAGTTTTACGTGAAAAAATCCTCACGATAAAAAATCAGAACGCAAAGCGACAAACAATCCATTATGAAAGCAATATTACAAGAGATTGATGGACTTGCTGATTTAAATAACCCTAAAAAATCTAACTGAAAACCCTAACAATGCTCTTAAACCCTTATGAACGTCTTAGACAACCCTAACCATGCCCTAATCCATATTACACCCAGTATATATACTACCACAATTGAAATAGAAAACAAATCAAGCACTTACACAAAACTACGCGCCTTCGATAAGACATTCAATGGCATCGACAACTATCGAAGACCAACTAATGATATCGAAGATCCTTTGATGCCATCAAATAGCAACCTCTAAAATTATCCCGCAAACCAACTAGTATTTTTCCACATTTTCTAGATGAAATTGAGCATATGTTAATAGCAATGACATATGCTCGATGGGATCAAGTGATATGTTAAGCCATTAACAAACCCTAATACAAACAAATTTAAAATAGTATACAACAATTTCAACTATAATTATTTGTATATAAAATTTAAATATTTAAACTCTCATTTAAATCAATTTTTTTTTCATGCATAATCCATCAACAACGGTGCATGGGACTTATTATCAGAACAATGGTTTTAATGACTGAACCATGGCCCACTTGTTAGAATTCAAACCAGATGTATACCAAGCAAACTAAGATGCAAGGACATCGTACTATATAATTTCTGAGGGACCACCACTCGATGTGAATATATAATGGTGCATCTTACAGTCAGCATGGTGAACTTGTCACCAACTCACTGACGGGTGGGAATGCACCTACTTGTGAGTGCAATGCATGTGATGGTAGCATTACCCATTTCAACTGCATTCCACGTATTAGACCACGATTCTGGTGGGCCCCACAATAAAAATGGTGCGTGTCTCTGACTGAAGCCACACTTGCCAACCTAGAATATTCCGTTTTGCCACATCTGAGCCATACATCATGTGGGCCACACTGCATAAATTATCTATAGCTAGAAAATTGGACATGTGGCTACTGTTTGGGAAGGCCGGTTACATGGTGGGGTCCACCTGATACACGGGTTAGATGTCGTACAAACACGATTCTCGTGGTGGTTGGATGTGGAGAGGTGCGTGTGGTCTGAGAAGGCCCAAGAGACAAATGTTAGTGCTGATAATATATATATATATATATATATGTGTGTGTGTGTGTGTGTGTGTGTGTGTGGGCCCCACCGTGATGTGTTTCGAACATTTACCCCATCAGTCAGATGCACCATTCCATCGTGGGCCTAGGTCTCAAAAATCAAGTCAATCCGTGACTTGTGTGGGCCACACCACATAGAAGTGGAGAGGGGCGTGCACCATTAAAACATTCATAACCATTTTCAAGGGTGCACCGAGATGTGGTTTGCAAATCCAGCCCATTCATTATGTGTCCCACTTGAATGAGGGTTCAGACCAAGTTTTAGGGGCATGAAAAACTCAGGTGGGCCCCACCAAGTGCTTTTATATGTTTTAACGGTGTCTTCGCATAATTTTAGATGGTATGGCCCACCTGAGTTCCATATATGGCTGATTTTTTGGGATATCCCATAATTTAAAGGGGACCCATCAAATGCACGGTGTTAATGGCCAACACACATCACAGTGGGACCCACACAGCTTGACCTCTCATGAGCTTATAGTAAGCTCTAGCGCATTGTACCTTTTCTATATATATATATATATATATATATATATATATATATATATAGGAAAGGTACTATGCGCTCAAGTTGGTGGAACGTCCCATGAGGTCAAGTTGTGTGGGCCCATTGTGATGTGTTTCGAACATCTACCCCATCGGTTAGATGTACCATTCCATCGTGGGCCTAGGTCCTAAAAATCAAGTCAATTCGTGACTTGTGTGGGCCACACTGTTCTCTCTCTCTCTCTCCATATATATATATATATATATATATATATATGAAAAGGTACTATGCGCTCGAGCTCTTTATAAGCTCCCATGAGGTCGAGCTGTGTGGGCTCCATCGTGATGCGTGTCGACCATCAACATCATGCATTTGATGGGTCCCCTTTAAATTATGGGATATCCCAAAAATTAGCCTTATACGGAACTCAGGTGGGCCATACCATCGACAATCATGTGAAGACATACTAAAAACATATAAAAGCACTTGGTGGGGCCCACCTGAGTTTTGAATGCTGCTGAAACTTAGTCTGAACCCTCATCCAAGTGGGACACACATAATGGATGGGCTGGATTTGCAAACCACATCTCTGTGGGCCCAAAAAAATGATTATTAATGTTTTAATGGCGCAGGGACCCTCTCAACTTTTGTATGTAGTGTGGCCCACACAAGTCATGAATTGACTTGATTTTTGAGACTTAGGCCTACAATAGAATGGTGCATCTGGCTGATGGGGTAGATGTTGATTGACTTGATTTTTGAGACTTAGGCCTACGATAGAATGGTGCATCTGGCTGATGGGGTAGATGTTCAAAACGCATCACGAAGGGGTCCACACAGCCCGACCTGATGGGACGTTCCCATCAGCCCGAGACCTTTTCCATATATATATATATATATATATATATATATATATATATGAGAGGTCAAAACGTCCGCATGATGGCGACAAAGGGATTACGTGAGACCCTGGACTCACCCAAGACGGTATGACCCTTACTGTGGGGCTCACCTTGGTGTTTGTATTTATTCTGTATCCACACCGTTCATCTGTTTTTTCAGATCCTTTTATCGTATTATATAAAAAATGAAGCAGATATAATTATCAAGTGGACCATTTCATAGGAAATATCTTTGATTGACCATTAATGGACCACAAAAATTTTGTATCATTATAATATTTGTGTCGTATAGTTCATCCAGGATTATGTGACCTTATCAAAAGATTGAATGGAATATAAATACTATGAAAATATTACGATGCGCTCTAATAAGTTTTTAATGGTAGAAAG
The DNA here is from genome assembly GCA_030180095.1 of Magnolia changhungtana. Classification (NCBI taxonomy): domain Eukaryota; kingdom Viridiplantae; phylum Streptophyta; class Magnoliopsida; order Magnoliales; family Magnoliaceae; genus Magnolia; species Magnolia changhungtana. The sequence goes on from JASAUF010000481.1 coordinate 5,320,910, forward strand.
TTCACTGATCACTGTTTCCTATGGTATGATCCACCTGGTTATTGGATCTACTTCATTTTTTTAATAATTCCTTAAAATGATCTGAAAAAACGTATGGACGGTGTAGATACAGAATACATACATCAATATGGGCCCCATGGTAAGGACCGTACCATCTTTGGTGAGACCGGGTCTCACCTAATCCACTCCCGCAACAAAGGACTCTTGTCTAAGAGTGCATGGCGTTTGCACGTGGGTTTCGGATGTGGATTATGAAGTTACAAAAATGCCCTCTTAAAGAGAGTTTTAAGAGGGGATTTACTGCGACCCGATGCCAGACGCTAGGTAGGATTCATTTTATATTCACTCTTTCCATCCGTTTTCTTAGCTTTTTTTAAGATATGGTCTGAAAAATGAAGTCTATACAAAGTTTTGGACCGTCTCATAAGAAACAATATTCATTGAACAGTCATTATTAAAATCTGCCAAGCGTCCACTTGAACGTATTGATATGGTCACAATGTTTATTGACCTGCGGTTGAGCTCATTGGAACTGTTGGGATGCCTTGCACAAAACCTTAGGATCTAGCCTCCCGAAACAAACCAGAATTATGGATAATAAAGCAATGAAATAAATCAAAGCATCAATCACACACCACACAAGAGAATTTTACGTGGAAAACCCTCAAAGAGGTAAAAACCACGGGACCTCGTCCAGATCAACAATCCACTATGAAGTAGAACGTTTACAACCTTCTTCACTCACGCAGGAGTGGATGAACAATAAGAGAAATAGAGAAAACGAAGAGATCTAACCGACATATGAACATAGAAGCACGAGATATAAATTGCAGAAAGTAGAAAAACCTCCTCGAGCGAACCTCCTTCTATAAGCTTCCTCTCTCTTTTCTCCTCTCTCTCACCTTTGATAGCCCTCTTGTATTTTTCTCATCAACACAATATCCATAAAAATCCTAGGACCCCTTTTATAGTTTTAGAAACTCCTTTCGCATCCTAGCCAAGGAAAGGACTGGCGCATCCTAGTTGCGAAAGGACTTTGCAGATCCTGGTTGCGAAAGGACAACGGTCAAAAAAAAACCCATCAAATCTCCCCTTTTTGACCCGGGAGGGATTCACCTTCTTTAAGCCACCAGGTTTCTACAAACCTCAAATTTGCCCTTGAGCAAAGCCTTGGTCATCATGTCGACCCATTATCGTCCGTGTGGACTTTCTCAAGTTGTAACACCTTTTGATCCAAAGTATCCTCGATCCGGTGATACCGAATCCACATATGTGCTTCGACTTGGAATGCCGACTTGGATTCTTGCTCAGTGTATAGACTCGACTATCGCAATAGACCACGTGCTCCTCCCGCTTCAGGCTAAGTTCCGTAGAACCTTTTCATCCAAAGCATCTCTTTACATGCTTCGTGATCGCAATGTACTTTGGCTTCGTAGTTGACAATGCTACGACCTTCAGCGTAACTTGCTCGCAAGAAACCGCTCCCCCGCAAACGTGAACATGAACCCCGATGTAGACTTCCTGAGTCTATGTCACCCGCCATATCTCGACGTGTAGCCCTCTAACACAGTTTACTATCATCACATACAAGATAGGCTCAACCTGGATGAGCCTCTTAGATACCGTAGTATCCATTTTACCGCCGCTTCAATGTTCTTTGCCAGATTGGCAAGGTACCGGCCGACAACACCAACCGCATATGCTATATCCGGGCGTGTACACACCATAAGATACATCAAACTTCCTACACCGACGCGTAGGGTATCTTCTGCATCTCTTCCACCTCCGCCTTCGTCTCTGGGACACCGCCCGTCGCTCAATCGAAGTGACCATCTAGTGGAGTACTTGACCGGCTTCACAGCATTCATATTGAACCGCTCTAGGACTTTCTCAATATACCGCTCTTGTGATGACCAAAGCTTCCTCGCCGCTTCGTCACGGGTTATCTCCATTCCTAGGATCTGTCTAGCCGGCCCAAGTCTTTCATCGCAAAAGACTTGCCAACTCCCTGCTTTCACTGTCAATCTTCTTGATGTCTTTTCCCATGATGAGCATGTCATCAACGTATAATAGCAGAACTAAGAAATCACCATCCGAGAACTCATACGTGAACACACAATGGTCCGACTCCGTTCGTCATACCCATGTCAGTAACATGAACGAATCGAACTTCTTGTACCATTGCCGTGGAGCTTGTTTTCACCCCATACAAGCTCTTCTCTCACCTACACACCATATGTTCTCGCCCTTGACTTCGAACCCCCTCCGGTTGGTGCATGTAGATCTCTTCTTCCAGTCACCATGGAGAAAGGCGCTTTAACATCTAACCGCTCTATCTCCAGATCCATGCTAGCCGCCAACCCAAGCAACACCCGTATGGATGTCATCTTCACCACCGGTGAGAATATCTCCTCGAAGTCTATACCTTTCCTCCGACCAAACCCTTTCACCACAAGTCCGGCCTTAAACCTCGTCTCCGTGAATTCTTTCGCTCAATCTTCTTTCGAACACCCACTTGTTGCTCGAGCTTTCTCTGCCCTTAGGCGGTTTCACCATATCATAGGTGTGGTTCTTATGCAAGGATTCCATCTCTTCTTCGCATAGCTTTCAACCACTCCTCCTTATGCTCGTCGCCAGGGCCTCGAATAATCTTCCGGCTCTCCCCATCTAAGCAAGCATAATGTACTCATGCGGCGAGTACCTCTTGGACACTGTCCGTCCCTAGATGACCTCCTCACCCGTGGCTCAACAGTGGATCAATGGGGCCGCTCCCCCGGTCCATCTTCCGAAGGAACTCCTCGTTCTCGCACACTACCGTACTCCCCGTCATCGCACCACGGAGGAGTAATCGGATCCATGTCCTCTAGCTCACCCGAACTAGGCCGGTTCTTCTCTAGCTTACCAATGTCTTCGATACACCGATCTTCAAAGAAAACCACATCTCTGCTCCCGACGAGCTTCTTCTGGCCGGATCCCATAACCTCGTAACCGAATTTTTCATCACCGTACCCTAAGAACACACACCGCCCGATCTTCATATCGAGCTTGGACCTCTCGTCCTTTGGTACGTGAACGGATGTCCCGCATCCAAACACCCCGAGATGACCGTACGATGGATCATGTCCAGCCCACACCTTCTCGTGTACTTCTCCATTCAACGGGCCGATGGAGACCTCGTTTATCAAATACACCACCGTGCGCACGTTTCTCCCTGTAACGTCTTGGGCAACTTCGCATGGGATAACATACATCCGATTCTCTCAACAATGGTGCAATTCATTCGCTCGCCTACACCATTATCTTTGGGGGTCTGGGAACCAAATCGTTCATGCCGTATACCCGGGACTTAGACTCGTGAAAGTCGCCAATGTATTCACCACCATTGTCGGTGCGGATGCACTTCAATGATCACTGTCTCTCTCTCGACCATAGCATGAAACAACTTAAACACACCAAAGACCTCGTCCTGGATTTCAAAGCATAAACCCAAACCCTCCTAGATGCATCATCTATAAAAGTGACAAAATACAATGCCCCACCCAAGGTTTTTGTCCTCATAGGACCACAAACATCGAATAAATCAAATCTAATGCATGCACTTTATTAACATGAGAAGCAGCTTTAATGAATGAAACTCTATGTCTTGTTTCCCGATAAACAATCAAGACAGTTTTGAGAGGCATACTGTCACTTCGGAAGGAGTCGCTTCTCGCTAGTAGCTGAAGCCCTTTTTCACTCATGTGGCCTAGACGCCTGTGCCACATGTCAATAGCTGAATCTTCCGCTGCGTTCAACCCACCCTTGCACATACTGACACTTGCCTTGTAAAGGGTGCAACGCTTCTTTCCTCTAGCCACGATCAATGAACCCTTGATGAGCTTCCATCGCCCATCAGAAACCGGCTTTCATAGCCATCATCATCCAACCTTCCCGTCGACATCAAGTTGAGGCGAAGGTCTGGGATATGCCTCACATCCCTAAGAACCAATGTGCAGCCCACATCAGTTTTCACACAAATATCACCAACTCCCACGATCTTTGATACGCTGAGATTTCCCATCTTCACACCCATAGTCACCGACTTGTAGCTTGTGAAGGAGTCCCCGTGTGGAGTCGCATGAAAGAAGCTCCCGAGTCTATCACCCGCCTCTGGCCCCGACTCGTAGGCCGTGAGACATACATCGTGATCTCGTAGAAAGAATAACTACCATGTCGCCATCCGAAGCGACCGCAGGAATCCGATTCATCTTCCTTCCCTTTTCCTTTCTTGTCATTTTTCTTACCACGACATTCATGCTCAGAAGTGGCCCTTCTTGCCACAGTTCCAAAGATTCAACCTCTTTACGTTACTCGACTTGCCTCTTGATTTATCTCGGGCCTTTCCGCCCTTCCCCGTTCTTTCCTCTCCCCGTTCTGCGTCACAAGAGCCTCTCACGAGTAGACCGAGACTTCCTCCTTGTCTCCTCATTGAAGAGACAACCGGTTACCTGTTCCATGGATATCTTTCCGTCCTGGGCGCGGAGTTACTTAGAGACACCACCAATGTCTCCCAACCGTCGAGCAATGAACTAAGCAATAGTAAAGCCTCGCAATTCATCATCCAGACCATCTTCATAGAGGTGAGTTGGTTCACTATATTACCGACCTCATTCATATGCTCCGGCCACGTAACCACCATCCTTGAACTTGAGATTTACAAGTCGCCTTATCGAAATATCTTATTACCTACTGTCTTCCTCTCATACAAACCCTTGTAATTTTAGCCATAGAGCTACTTTGAGGTTTCCAGTAGACACATGGTGAACACGTAATCATCCAACCATTGTCTAATAAACCCCACCGCCTTTCTGGTCCATCTTCTTCCAATCATCATCACCATATCCTTGGATTTTTGATATGCCTCGAGATGGAGAATATAGGTCCTCGCAATAAAGCAAGTCCTCCATCTTAGCCTTCCATATGGTCCAGTTAGAACCATCGAGGCTGATCATCCTTGAGCCACCTTCCATAATTCAAAACCGATCCTACCCGTTCAATGAACTTAGCTTTGATACCACTTTGTTGGGATGCCTTGCACAAAACCTTAGGATCTAGCCTCCGAAACAAACCAGATTATGGATAATAAAGCAATGAAATAAATCAAAGCATCAATCACACACCACACAAGAGAATTTTACGTGGAAAACCCTCAAAGAGGTAAAACCACGGGACCTCGTCCAGATCAACAATCCACTATGAAGTAGAACGTTTACAACCTTCTTCACTCACGCAGAGTGGATGAACAATAAGAGAAATAGAGAAAACGAAGAGATCTAACCGATTATGAGAACATAGAAGCGCGAGATATAAATTGCAAAGTAGAAAAACCTCCTCGAGCGAACCTCCCTTCTATAAGCTTCCTCTCTTTTTCTCTCTCTCTCTCACCTTTGATAGCCCTCTTGTATTTTTCTCATCAACACAATATCCATAAAAATCCTAGGGACCCCTTTTATAGTTTTAGGAAACTCCTTTCTGCATCCTAGTTGCGAAAGGACTTGCGCATCCTAGTTGCGAAAGGACTTGCGCATCCTAGTTGCGAAAGGACTTTGCGCATCCTAGTTGCGAAAGGACAACGGGTCAAAAAAAAACCCATCAGGAACTTCCCCTGAGGTCGAGCTTTGTGGGCCCCACCATGATGCATGTCTAACATCAACACCATCAGTCAGATGCACCATTTCATGGTGGCTTCGGGCTTAAAAATCAAGTCAATCCATGACTTGTGTGGGCCACACCACATACAAAAGTTGAGAGGGGTTACCCTCCCATTCAAACATTCATAATCATTTGTTGGGCCCACTGAGATTTGGTTCACAAATCTAGCCCATCCATTATGTGTGTCCTACTTGGATGAGGAGACCAAGTTTCAGACACATCCAAATTTTAGGTGGGCCCACCAAATCCTTTTATATGTTTTAGGCATGTCTTTAAATGATTTTAGATGGTATAACCCACCTGAGTTCCTTATACAACTGATTTTTGAAATATTCCATAATTTAAAGGGACCCAACAAACGCACGGTGTCAATGTTCGACACACATCATAGTGCGGCACACATACCTCAACCATAGATAATATATATATATATATATATATATATATATATATATATATATATATATATATATATATATATATATATATATATTTGGAATCATTTTTGTCCTGCTCTCCGCTTGATCTTACTCATATGGATGCTATGTATGTTTTATCTATGGTATGTAATGTTTTATATATGTAACCATATATAAATATCCAATATAAGTTGGTCATCGACAATGTTGCTTTTAGTTTATAAAGTCTTCTTTAAAAAAGTAGCGTACTGTTGACCTCTTCTCTTGTCATGATTTTCATAAGACCTTGTTATTTTTCACACGGACCGCACCACAACTTCATAAGATGGAATATTGCACGCTGTAGCACCCCGTGCGGCCGTGCCAACGGCATCGGTATTGTATATATGCTGTTGGAAAATTTTTAAGACCCCACCATGATGTATTTTGGGTGGAAAATATTTTTTAAGAAAATGACAATTTTTTCTTGAGTGGGAGTTGGCTATGTGGTGGATGACATTTTCCAATAATACAATTTCGTACCAAAAAAGAATATGGAGATTTTGTAAAAAAATATAACTATCTAATTAATATAGATTTTATATTTTGACACTTTGTTTTGAAAAGGTTTTCAAACATCTACTTCATTGATCAATATAATAATCATTCTATTACCTTTCGTCACCACCAACAAATGGGTATGTACTTCGAGAAGGCCCACCATGATGTTTATGTAAAATCTGCCCTGAATACCATGCTCGTCACCCCATGTTAGGCCCTAATCCATCTGTGATATGGGTGGACCACATGATTGCAAGTAACATAAAGGGCAGCACTTGCCCTCCAAACTGTTTTAATTAGTGTGGACCATGGGAATTACTGCTGGGTATGATTTTTGAGCTACATGCCTAAATTTTTGTATGGAGTCTAATGGTTGGAGTGGATTTCATATAATTATCACAATAGGCCCTATATAAATCAAGGGCACATGTCTCTCTATTAACCATTTCCTTTGGTTTGGTCCACCAAAATCACAAGTTCGCTTGATTTTTTTGTATCCAGTCTGAATATGGGACTAAATATCTAATGGTAGAGTGTATCTTATAAAAACATCACAATGGGGCCCCTCATAATCAAGAGTGAGCAATCCCATACACTTCTTCTCCTTCTTCTTCTTTTTAATAATCTTTGGGAGGATGCTTGGGCTTGGCATGCTATTTTATATGTGAAACCCACTACAAACATTAGATGTATAATCTTGCTTACGCTCATACCCAAAAAAAATTAACCTGAGGTGGGCCACATCAAAGAAAACATTAAGGAGAGAGGCGTGTACCTATGATTTTTATAGAGCTCACTATAATTAATGATCATATAAAATCCACTCCAAACCATTAGATGCCACACCAAAATTTATGCATACCTAAAAATTAAGCCAATTCATCAAGTGAGCCATACGAAGGGAAACAGTTTAGAGGATGATGGTTGCCATACACAATATTTCCAATCATCTAGTCCACCTTAATCACATATGGTAGAATGATAATTATATTGATTAATGACGTAGCAAAATAGTTTTGAAAAAGGTATTTGGATGTAAATTCCAAATTAATTAGGTAGTATTTTTTTTTTTTTTTTGTAAAATTCCGAAAAGAGGTCTCTTATAAAATTTCCGACCCTTTTCTTTTATTTTATTATTGGAAAATAACTTCGGAAGAAAATGCCACTTTCGTTTTTTTTTTTTTTTCAAAGACGACAAACAGGAAGAATTCTGTATCAAATTCTCACACGTTAGGGACTATCTTTCACTAATCCAGACGGTTGATCCTTTGTATCTCAGCTTTGATGGATGATGCCATCAAACTCTCTCACATCCTAAGATGCTGGCCACTAATCCTGGGCCTGGGACTATTTAGTTAAATCTGTTATCTTGCTGAATTTCTCAATGCACCCGTTCATTCCTACGGTGGAGAATCCTCTAACAATTGGTGGGGGTATCATTTTTCATTCCATAGATGCTGAACCCAGCAAAATACTTAATGGAATAAGCACCAATGTCTCACAAAGGTGGAATTCAGACCAAAAGTCTATTAAAAAATGTCATTATAGCAGCTTTAGAAAACCATATGGTGGAAAGTATCATCAAATCCCAAAGTGGGTAGCCAGAATTTCTCATGGTGGGTTGTTGAGACCATAGTTCAAAGACCCAAAAATCCGAAGTCAAGTTGGGTTGGGTCAACTCAGAGACTCGAATGAATCTTGAGTTACTCAACTCGAGATAGAAGTTATAATCGGTCTCGAAAAACAAGTAATTTCTGCTTGGCCTGTATCCTTTTTAAAGGTTCGATGTGACTCGGTATTATTAGGGATCGAGTCAATTCTACAAGTGGGTTTATTAGTGACTCGGCTCTAATTCTTACCGAGTCAAGTTGAGTTGGCTGAGTTTCGATTCGAGCCAGTGACCTCTAGAACTAGAGACTTGTGATCAACAAACCAACCGAATTCATATAATTTACTAATTCTTTTTTATTAATTATCTTGCAACTATAGTAATATAGAGATACAAGCATATGTGGGCCCATAGGGATCAACATGCTGAGATGGTCTGATGATCAAGAGCCAGTGTAAGTAATTTACAGGGCGGATGATTTTAAAATATTCAAAAGAGACTCTCAAAGCGATATGTTAGACTTTAGAATAAGAAAAGGGTTGTATGAAAAATCACATTGTTTTTCAACTCAAGTGGGCCCCAGTGAGAATCAATGGTGGGCATCCTCTTTTTACTATGGTCCACCTGATATATGTGGATTAGGTTGATTTTTTTGCCCACGATTTTCACGAGGTGACTCACCTAATATATGGATTGAATTTGTGCACATACCACGTGAGATGATTTATCAATGTTTCGATTCTAGGAGATATATTTTCTTTATTAGAGCACAAAGAAAATTGATACGCCACATCATCGTACCATCTCAACATATGGACGTACGATACATTGTATCCAACCATCATGAGTTGAGATAGTGGTAGAATGATCTCTTTTGTTATAATTAATCTAAATCAACCAGTCTCAAAATAAGGAGGAATTTTCATTTTCAATTTCAATAACATAATAATAATTGATAATGTCGGAAATTGGACAATAAATAACTTTTTCCACCCTCTCCTTTCTTATTTATATCACTAAAATATTACAAAAAAATATAGTAGTGTGTGAGACTATTCAGGACTATTCAAAAAGGTCACAAATGCTTAACTTATATGCAATAGTAAACAAATGCATTCCAACAACTGCCTTCGGTGAAAATATCAATAGATTTTTCAAAGAAAGGTATGGAGTGCTGATAATAATACAACAATTTCCTTAGTAAGAAGTAATGGTCAACTACTATATGCTTAGTAAGTTCATAAAATATTAGATTGCATATTAAGGTTTTCTCTCCTTTCTCTCTTATTTTTATCAATAAAATATTATGAAAATGTATGGTAGTCTGTGAGACTACCCAAGACAGATATATCATCCCACTAATAATAATAATAGTAATAATTGCACACTACTTAATTTGAATGAAATCTGCTTTCATTCAAATATTTTCCTATCCCTATCCAAAAGGGACACCTTCAGTGGACTTTTTTTTTTTGTTTTCTTTTTCTTTTTAAATTAGAATCTGTCCTTGTGAGCTTCTACATCCTGCATTGGAATGACCCTATGCATTGACTATCTTAGCTCTACCATATCTTTTATTTTATTTGTTTTGGAGCGATCGTAAAATCAATTAATTAGACATAGTAAATGTTAAAGTACAACTATTGCTGACACATGATGTAAGTGCGACATCTATAATATCTAATTTTTGATGAGTTAGCCCCATTGGGTCTCACGGCTTAGTGGAAGATCATATGAGTTTCGCTGAGGTCATAGGTTCAAGTACTCATGTGGTATGTCTGTGGGTGTTAAAAAAAAAAAAAAAGTTAGCGACAAACTCATTAAGCGGTCCATGGATGACTTTTGAACTAGATTGGTAGTTGTCCATAAGCAGCTATTAAAATAATTTTTAAGCATTTTAATCCTCTTTTTTTCAAAAAAAAAAAAAGGAAAAAAAAAAAAAGTTTTATCACAAACCTCCTATTATCAATAAGTGGGGTTAGGGTTGGCAATGGGCCGGGCCTTGGTTAGGAATTATCAATATTTTGAATAGGCCTAGCCAGGCCAATTGAAAATCCAGGTGTGAAATCAACCATTGCGCGGCCCAGTTCTAGGCCTCGGTGGGGTTGGATTATCAGTAGAGGCGACAATGGACCAGGCGGGCCAACCCAGCACGGCCTTGTATGACCAGTGGTCACGAAATCTGGTTTTAGGGACCGGCCTGGGCTGGATATCTAGGCCTGTTGTTTGGGTGAGACCGGCGGCCCAGACTGGCCATTGGACTGGTCTAATCATCAAGTGGGCTAAAAGAATGGATGTTTTAATGAACATTTTAAAGCAGTTTCTAATCTGTATAGTTTAAGATATGTTGGACCTGGGTCATGTTTAAAGGATCCAGATCATTTGTATGATGGGACCCATCTATAACATAGATGGATGATATCCATTCTTAGATTAGACTATTTCATACCTTTCATATCATTTAAATTTCCTGATACAGGGCTCACCAGCCCTTCTTGGGCTTGGTCGAAGGTCTTTCTAGCCCGACTAGGCCAGTTCTTAGTAGACTCGGGCCAGACCAGGGCCAACCTCTGCTCAGCACTAGGGGGCCCAAGCCCATCAGGCCCAATCATACCAGTAAGCCTAGTCCATGAACGGCCCTTTTAAGATGTTTGCGTTGTCCCAGCCCAATCATAGGCCACACATCCAGCTCACACACCACGTGGCATGCCATGGATGGGTCATGGTCCACAATTATGGTGAACGGACTTTATCATCCAACTGTCCATTTGAAGGTCCACCAATTGACGGTCATGATTATCTGTTCGACATGATTTTGAATAGTGGTCCATCCACGATTACAACTCCTTTCCGGGGTCAACATCGAAGATTTTTAAAAACCGTGCAAATGCATGCGTGGGTTAACCCATAGACGTGTTGGGACACGTGCAAGTGTTGGACATAGGGCATGTGGTCCACTTGAGGGCTGGAGGGAGAGATAAAATACTCAATATCCATCTAGGCCGCCCTATGGATGATCTAAGCCATTGATCTCAATTTAGAGGCACCGTAGAATTAAAGAGGTGATTGGATCATCTCTGCTCCCCTGATGGTTAGGTAGACCGCTGGATGTTGACCGTCCATCTTAGGCGTCGTGTCTATCCCATCAGATCTTACCCATCTATTTGGGCCATCATTCGGCAAGCTGGCACATGTGTGAGAAATCAAAACTGTCTATCAAGTAGGCACCACCGTTCAAACACCCCTATCTATAAATCAGGATGGTCGATTCATCAAGTGGCCATCAGTGCACGGTGCAAACAACTGATCAAAACAGACATCAACAGTCCATTTCTTCAAAGGGCCCACCTCATGAGTACACCAGCTAGATATTTTGGGAAACTGCATCTCAACCATGAAGCAAACAGATGGACGGCCAGATTTTACCTAATGTGCCATCTTGGCACGTTTTCCAGCATACAGATGGATTGGACTATACATAAAGGTGGGATTAGGACCATGAATTGGAGGGCTGTGATGGGCTGATGTTTGAACGAATCCAAGCCCAAATCCAGCCTGGCCCACTTAAGGTGAATCACAATCTCGGAACAGCTTGCTAGCAAAGTACAAAATGGGCCAGATTTGGGCTTTTGGAAACCATTGGGCCAGATCTGGCCCTTGGTTGTGGGACCTGGAATTAAAAACTATCAACAAGGGCCGTCAAAATATAAGGCCCATGTTCCATAACCAGGTCTAAAATTTAAGCCCGTTTTTTGATCGGGTCAGGATCGGGCTATCTTTCGAGCCCGGCACAGCTCATTCTCTTTAGGGTTTAATGGCATTCTTTTCATATGTCATGCATGATGAGGCCCACCTAATGAACAGTTCAGATCTTGCACAAAGTTGGACGTGCTTAATAATCAAAGGCCGGGATCGAGCATTAACTATGCCGTGGGACAGACCTCAGCCCAACCAAGCCCGGCCCATTAACAGCCTTGCCTGGTAGTACAAGGTCTAATCAATCCTCCCAGGTGTGAATGCAACTACGTTGGTTGTGGAGCCACGTTGGTGCGTGTACTACATCTAAACGGTCTAACATGGTTGGCTCATAATAAAAATGGGATGCCCAAATATTCATCCCCATCTAACCATCAAATGGGCCACCAAATGAATTTCAAGTTTTTTTTAATCGGCTTGATTTATAGGGCAACCCTATTTGATGGATTGGATGTCATCCATACATCACAGAGGCCTCACATGCAGCTAGTTGCACGTTTTTAATCTACAAGTAGCTGCGTATGAGAAATGATCGGGTACGGACGACCGCATGGTAGATACCGTGAGTTCGACATATGTGGGTCCCTCTGGGAATTCTTATGTGGAATCCATTCCGTGCATCTACTGAGAATCCTTATTTTCACCGTACATCCTAAAAATCATGCTTAGAAAAACTCTGGTGGGACATCGCAGAGACCAATGTACAGTCGTGCTTAAAACCATGTGCAGCATGGCACGATAGGTCCGAGATCCAAACCATCAATCATCACGGCACCACTATTTTGATTCGGTATCCCAAGAATCAGGTTAATCCACTAGTTGTGTGGTCCACGGTTTGCAAAAAAATGTACGGCTCTGAAAAATTCTAACCCATCCACCTTCTGATTGAACCGGATTTTATTTTTGGGAAGACATGCACAAGTAGAGGTGTACACTCGGTTAGCTCGCTCGGCTCGACTCCAAAAAGTCCGATTCAACTCAGTTTGAATTTGAGCTGGAGCCTGGGTTGAGCTGATTTTTTGAGCTTGAAAATGAGTTCGAGCCAAGTTCAAACTGCCCGGCCCGACTCGACTCATATCAAACCCAGCTTGAATTGAATTCAGCTACTGTATTACATTGATACTGATGTTGCTCACCAAGGGCTCATAATGAAATGACTCAATGAAGTGTAGCTTGTGGTAAGAAAGGTATGTATATGAAACAAACATTTTCTTTTTTGTTTATATTTTTGTTGCTTTGAAGGTGTTTGGCAAAATACTTCATTGCTTTGAAGGTGCTTGAAAAACCTTTGCTATTGTTTTACATAGGTGAGTTTTTTAAGGTACAATTCAAGTCCAGGTGTTTGTGGAAATGTTGTACAGGTGAACGTGGCTCCAGCTAGCCGAGCTAACCGAACCAAACCAAGTTAACTAGCCAGGCTCGAAGACTGCCTTTGAGCTGAGGTCAGCTAGTGGCAGAGCTGAGTCAACCTGAGACCAGCTCGACTGGGTTCGACTCAATGTACACCCATACGTACAAGGTCTAACGAAATTGAGGATGGAATAGATCTCGCACGACTGATGGATGGAATAGATCTCGCACGACTGTGCCACTAGCAAAATTCCACTTACTATGGCCCAATTAAAATTTGGAATGGCTTGAGTTTAGTTGTCCGAGTGGGCACACCTGATGAATGGTTTAGATTACATTGGAACAACACTGTGACCCCACATTCGATCATATTGGGTGGGCCCTACTCAATCTCCGCCGTTGTTTCTTTCAGTGTTGCTCACCTGCGTTATGGATCCGGATGCCTTTTTGGATGTACGGTTAACATTGTGGGTTGCATCTAATGGACGGTTTGGATGGAAATATCATATCACAGTGGGCCTAACATAGCGAGAACGCTTGTGATCTGCGTTCTCTTTCGCCTATCTATGATTTTCCAATTTCCATACTCGTCGTCATTCAATGTCCCACCAAATCATTCTCCAATCACAAGCTTCCCCAACCCACCACCCACATGATATAATTAGAGGATCCTGATGCACCACTTTCTACATATACGGCTCACGGTTCAGTGATCCTGACCGTTGATCCACAGGAAGACACAATGGATGGATGATGCATAAAAAGATCTCCCAGAACAGTTGATCCAAGACCCTAGATCAACGGTCTTCAAATAAACGGTTAGGGATAAATGGCAACAACCGTCCAAAACCAAGATGGGACGGATAGAATCTTTAAACCTGCAAAATCTTCATTGGATGCACCAATACCATCCCTGGTATGGCCCATACTGCAGAAATATACATATCAGATGTATGTGGACACTTGATGCATCAGCACTTCATAATTCATCATAATAAAAACACCCAATCTAGATCCCATCATTGAGTGGGGCCCACAGAATGATGAGGGCCCTGACACTATTATTGCCGTTCACCTTCAAATGGACGACCCCATTCAATTCACTTGTTCTTTTCATCCATACCTCTCCACTTCTTTAATACCAGCAGAAATTTCAGCCGTTTGATTCATGGATGCAAATGTCGAAAACGGATTGATCACACAACCTCAAAAGAGCTTGGTAAAATAGGTAGGATTAGGATTGAAAAATTTTCAAGCACCGTTGCTCCCCTGCAACTAGCCAATGGCTGTGGTCGGTGCTCTGTGGGTCTCACCATGATGTGTTTGTTTCATCCATGCCGTCCATCTATTTTTATATATCATTTTGTGGTATGAGACTAAAAATGAATTATATACCATTCTCAACTGGACCACATTACAGGAAACAGCTTTAAATTAACTTCGACCATTAAAAACTTTTTTGAAGTTTTGGATCAAGCTGATCTTTGTTTTTTCCCTTCATCTGTGTCTGTATGACATAATCAACAGATTGGATTTCAAATAAACAATACAGTGGGCCTTAGGAGGATTTTAATGGTGAATATCCAATCACTATTGTTTTCCTATGGTGTGGTCCACCTGAGATTTACATCACTCTAATTTTTTGGATTAAGCATTAAAATGATCTGCAAAAATGGATGAACGGAATGGATGAAACACATACATTATGGTGGGAGCTGGGAAAACGGATGGACAGAATCCCGGTGGGCCCCACCTAGCTTCAGACAGCAGGAACTTTGTTCGGTCGGGATCGCAGGCAATCGGCGTCCAGTTCAGCGTGAGCACGTGTCAGCATGACACGCACGAACCAGATCCGCACCAACCAAATCGCTCCACCGTTGATGATTTTTTGGCCATCATAACTCATCCCGGACTGTCCCCATCAAATCAATGGTCTGGATGACCATCTTGCTGCATCAGGACGACTAGCTAATTAGGAAAGACCACGCCCTCAAAATCTCCCAAGCCATTGGCGTATTTCTTCTCAACCATCTATTTTCATGCCAACGATTAAAAAGTTAAGATTGTCTGATTGAAGAAATTCTTTGAGAGGGGTCCATCCATGGTGGGGTCCACGCGTTCAATGGTCTGGATCACAAAACCATGGGCCCCACACGTAGAAAATCTAGTCACAATAGGGAAGTTTTGTCTGAGAACTCGACCACTTAAGAGATGGATTTGTAAATTTGGGGCTCATGGTCCAGTGATCTAAACCATTAATATGATGGGTCCCACAGTGAATATTATTGAATTCTCCAAATTTTCCCTGATGAAACAGTTCCAACCTTTTGATTACGGTCCTGTAGTTAGACGGCTAAGAAATTAAAAAAACAGCAATTAAGGGTCCACTTGTAACCGATTAAAGCCCAAGCACTGACACGTGTTGTTTTGAGATCCTCAATCCAAGTTTGAGTCCACCAGATCAACGGTGTATTTCACTGAGACCTGGCCCCACACGTGCAAACTCACTGTCCGAGGATAATATAATTCCTCGAAAAATGGATATTATTTCTTTCAGGTGGGTCCCACTGTGTAGATGCCTCACCCAAAAATTACGCTTGTCCGTTTATCAGGTTGCCTAGATTTCAGAGAACAAACGGACAGATAAGACGAAACAATCTTATTCAAATATTTTTAGCCGTCCATCTGTTTCTAACATTGTCCCACGTCAAATGAATAGAAAGGCCGGAAGTTTGGGCCGTGCCATCTACACGGTGGGACCCACCTGATGGACGCCTTGGATCTTGTCCTTGTATGCCGTGTTAGCACATGCTCCAATCTCAACTCTCCACTCCCACGGTGTCGATATAGCTTGTGGGCTGAGCTTTCCGTGGTAGTTCACCACCATTTTCAAGTTACTGGTGACCCATCTTCGTACACGCAGCACGGCTTTCTCACCATCAAAATTGTGGACCACTCAAAAATCACACTACCTGATCAATCCTAACCATCCGTTGGAGGCAATCAAATAAATAGTTAGAAAAAAAAGTTGCAGGCTGTCAAAATTAAAAGGGCAAATCCAATGCTTGATATCATTTGGTCAATATAATTTTTGGGTACATCTTAAATCAGGACCAACTTGAATGGTTCAGATCACAGTAGATCCATCCCATGTACATGGTGGATATGTCACTATTACTTTAAGAATGGTGGTGAACTAGCATATGAGGATTTCCATGCATGTAATATTGTATTGAATTTAAAGGTTGTCCTAATGCTACGTAGCCGATTGCACCACATGGCATCAGTTCTACGTGCCATGTGTCCATAAAAAATGAAATAATATAGAAATAGATACGGATCGGCAAACGAAGATTAGAAAATAGGTTTGTAGAGGACATATCATGTTACCAGACCTGATCGATCATCTAAACTAATCAAATTCAAAGCCCGTACCCATACCCACTGTACTGTAAAATCAACTAGTGACTTACTAATTATAATTTAATTCACGTGCTGTGATTGTGTATTTTTCTTTCCATTTTCAAAATGGTGGTGACTCATCAACATGTGTTAGGGTTACACAGGTATTAAGGTATTAAAAAATGGTTATGTTACAGTTATATATAGGTAGTTACGTCATGAAAACTGTCACTCTGTTATTGGATACTGATGGCTCATTTGATACCTTAGAATTAGTTGTAAATGCTTGTATTTCAAATCTAGTTAATTACTTTTTATATTTGGGAGTTATGGATTTAGAGGTAAGTGAAATAAAAGGTATTTTAAATACGCTGTTTAAATGTATTTTGAAATCTTACCAAAATGTTAGGTTTTTTGGAATTCAAAATGAAATATCTTTTACCACTACTTTTTAAACACATGAAAGTTACACATTTAACTAAAGTGTATGGTGATGATTTTTTAAAGTAGTTAAATTATCCATTGCAACAGTAAAATTACATCAGTAAAATGATCTGAATTATCCAAATGTTGGACATCTAAATAGACAATAAAAAAACATTAATGAGTAGCATGCTGGTGATATTTATATTTGTGGCTCACCTAAGGTTCACAATTTTAAAATTTTTTGCCAAAGTATATATGTCAATAAACTTTTTACAATTTAGGTCATGTAAATTTATTGAAGAATTTCAATGCATTTTAAGTAGAAGTTAATTACTTTGGTAGATTTGGATTCTAATGCATTTCAGCCAAACATAATTGATGATTTAAAATCACATTAATTTCAATATAATTATGATTTGAATTTCAATGCAATCTAGCTAAGTCCAAGCTCCCAAACGGATACTCGTCGTGGACAAAAAATAAAAATAAAAAAGAGCCATTGGCTTAACTTGATAAATCAACTGTCCAAATCAATTGTCCATGCTATTGAAATTATGGGTCTAGATGTCGATGGAGCATGATAGAGCAATCCTAACCATCCAATAGCAGCTATTAAATTATTGGTAAAAAGTAATAAATAGTGAGTGGTCCAAATTAGGATGGAAAATCAGATGGTCAGTGTTGTCGTATTAGTGCAAGTCATCGCTGTACTCCATCACAGTTAGGTCAGTAATTTGGACGGTCTTGATTGCCCTACAACTATGCCACTTGTATTGTCAATGACTCAATACTATCTTTAGAAGTAACAAAACACACACAGGACTCTATTCATCTACTTATTATGTAGTGTGCCTCAGCAGGAGTGCACACGTTTTCCAGGCTCTAAATTCTGGTAGATGAGTGGCCCATGCTTCATTGATATAGACGGATGATATGATGGGCCCAAAATGGATGGTGGATACCACAGTGTCTTACTTTCTCGATGAATGAGAACAGTTGCTTTATTGTTTTCTTGACCGTTGTTTGCAGGTCAACAGTCCGAATTAGGCTTAAAGATCTTCCATCCCTAGAGATTTTTGGGGCATCCCCCATTCGCAGTTTGGCCCATCAGATCAACGATCTGGATCCCTTGGGAGTACTGGAAGCTTTATGGAGAGAGAGAGAGGTAATTTTTAAGTTCATGAGAGTTAGTGTCATGTGAACTGAAAGAAAGAAAAATAGGGAGTAAACGCTTGCAAACCCAATGCAGAAATATCACATGGCCTTTGCAATCATCAGCCAACTTGGGATATATTAATATACATACAGTAATCCAACTTAAGTTCTTTAAAAAATAAAATAAAATAAAATACTTAGCCAATTTGTACGACTGCATTTCATTGCTTTGACCGTTGACTGAATAAAATGGCCTACCATAACATCTTAAGCCAGTGGACCACATTTTCTTTCCTCTTTCGTACGTGTACATATAAGTATTACATGTGCAAATGAGATACAGGTCTGTGATATCGTAGCCACTCATCAAGCGATCCAAACGGGGGATGTGCCATATGTGAAAGATGAGCATGCGACTAGCTGTGTGAGGGGAGCACCGTGATGTGTATATGTAACTCCACCCGTCTATTAGGATTGACCCACCATGAAAATATGGTGGGCCAGGCCACATCATAGAAAATAATAGTCAACCAACCAAAAAAATCCACATTCGATCACATGGATCGATACTCACATGATAGTTTGATTTGCTTAATGTTTGGGGTGCCCCATCTCACCTTGGTGTGCCATAACGAGGCCAGTTGCATGAAAATCTCTCTCTCTCTCTCTCTCTCTCTCTCTCTCTCTCTCTCTCTCTCTCTCTCATGGTTAGGTTTTAATCTCATTTTTAAGGAAACATGCCCCCTCTCTCTCTCTCTCTCTCTCTCTCTCTCTCTCTCTCTCTCTCTCGTGTTTAGGTTTTAATCTCATTTTTAAGGAAACATGCCCCACTTGCCCTATCTAGCATCTATTCTCTTTTCTAGGGAAACAGATCTTAGCCACCTTCAAGAAATTATTTAGTTACTATTTAAAAAAAAACCATGAAACAATTATAAGTCGCTTCAACAACGACTATCATAAAATAAATATATATTCCACCTTATATCTAACAACCATACTAAAAAACACACGTAACAAAACAACTTAAAAGGTACTATGCGCTCGAGCGTAAGCGGTCGTACGTGAGGTCGAGCTGATGTGGGCCCCACCGTAATGCCGTTCGAAAATCTACCTCCTCAGTCAGATGCACCATTCCAGAGGGGGCCCACATGGCTGAAGATCAAGTAATCCGTGACTTTTGTGGGCCACACCACGTACAGAAGTTGAGAGGGGCCGTGCACCATTGAAACATTCAAAACCATTTGTAGGGACCTTTCAAGACGTTTTTTGATGATCAATACCGTCCATCATGTGTGTCCCATTTGAATGTAATTTTAGACCAAGTTTCAGTAGTATACACAACTCAGGTGGGGCCCACCAAGTGCTTTTACATGTTTTTGCGTGTATACTTATGTTTTCCGATGATATAGCCCACCTGAGTTACGTGGACGGCTGATTTTGGGCCGTGTGGGCCACCCTGGGATCTTGCATCTGGTGGACGGTGTGGATTTTCGAACGGCATCACGGTGGGGCCCACACAGCTCGACCTCACGGACGACCGCTTTACGCTCGAGCGCATAGTACCTTTTCCCATATATATATATATATATATATATATATATATATATATATATATATATATATATATATATATATATATATATAAACATTTCAAACATTTTTTTTCTTTCACATTATGAATTCTTATAATTGCTTAACAAAAGTTCAACAATTAACACTAGGCTACTAAATATCAAGCTTTCTCCGTTACAGTGGAGACTAGGTGCATTGCTGTCGGAAGGCGTTCTTAGGGCTATCATACAATTTAGTATCTTTCTCAATTCCATTATTTAAACATGCAAAATACTGTTAATAATGTATATGAGAATTTCCACAACCTAATGCATGCGTGAGTTCCTTATTTTAGTGAGTCAGAGACTCAGAATTATGAATTATTGTGTATTTGGTAGCACCATATATCATGAAGTTTCATGATTAATCAAACTAATTTGTTGAAAGATTTCATTATATTTCACCAAATTAGGTGTAACCAAACAATTCCTTAGAAAAAAAATATTTCTTTTTTGATAATGATTAAAAATAAATTTGATAACTAGCAATCATGACCTCTAATACATAGTTGTGATTATCTTAAATAAGTTTTAACTTATTTTTGAAGGTATGTTAGAATACTATCAAATAAGTTATTTTTTAACTTAAATCATTAAGTTACTTTTTTATCTTAAGTTAGTTGGATAAGCATCATTTTATAAATAACTTATATGTTATAAAAAGCTACTTATATCAATAAATTTTTTGTTTTAGATCTTTTAGCTTATTACTTCTCTACCTCTCTCTCTTTTTATGTTAAAGTAGGCTCTTTCTCACGGTCCATATCAAAAAAAGCCCCATATGGTAGACCATTCACATCAAAGGTAGGCTCAACATGATAGATGACTCTGTGTTACTATGAGCCCATTACAATAGATAGTCCACATCAAAGGTCAACCCATAATAATAAATAGCTTACATCAAAAGCAGGTTGGTATGATAGACAACTCACTTTAAAGGTTAGCCTACTGGTTCACATCAAAGGTGATTTGGACAGCCTGTATTTCCACACAACCATTCCATGTTTGCAGCTTGAAAGTCACCACAAATTTTGAAATGGTCCAAAACTATTTAACCTAGGTGTCTAGCTCAAAATTCACATACAAATATTGCAAATTGATGGCATAAGTAATCCTCATGTATACATGCATTCTTGTAACTTTAGATCATGAGAAGATCATTGATACTCTGGCAGAATGTAATCCTTGATTACTTAAAAATTACATACATGAAATAAATTAAATGGTCCAAATTATATGTATCACAAACCAAAATTTCTGCTTATTTTATTAGCTGACTAACTGGTGGGCAGAAATTCATTGCATAGTTAAGGGAAAAATAAATAAATCCAAAAGTCCTCTTTTTCAACAAACAAGTGCGCGCCTATGAATCAGACGTTGGGATTGTTCAGCCAATCGGATATTAGCAACACTTTATTCCTCGTATACAATATCTGAGTGCATGTGTATCAAGCATCATAGGCAATCAGAGTATCAAATAACGATCTCCTTGATCATAAGGCCATGTCACATGGAACCCTCCTGATTGCCATCTTCCATGATCTTCATGCACCCAAATCTAATAAAGAAAGTAAGGATAGTAAAAGAGAATAAAAATTATAAAATGAGTTAGTATCATTAAACAAATGGACTAATATTTACACCCTCTCTTTTTGATAAATACACCCTTCTTTTTTACTTTTGTCAATTCAACAACACCACCCTTTTGTACTTTCTTTATTAATAATTTTTTTTTAAAAAAAAGGTTGTATTATAGTGCTATTTGTATTACCAAAAGTAGAAAGAAAGGGTGGATCGATCAACAATGTGGTTGTAAATATCAATTCTCGTGAATAAATGTTGAGATGCATATACCAAGGCATCTTCGACTCCTTCATATCTCAGCATTATGAGGGTTGAATTTTAAATACATAGATACTGATGGTCTACGTGGTTTGATTGTTGAGGCAGTTGGGGTAAAAATCCAAGTAAATAATCTGGTGGACCAAGCCGTTTTTCCATGCACTTAGTTGTATTTGAACTCGTTTCCATCCATACAACCTATCTTGACCGTTCATTAGATTGAGTGCACTCTTTATAGACTGCCTTGAAAAAAGTATACTGATTGGATGATCCAAGTATATGGTAGCCTGCAAAATTGGTTGGAGGAGATCATCGGTCCAGTCTCTGGAGTTTAGGACCGCTCGATTGCTGTGATTTTTGCACAGTAGTGGAAGACACGCGTGGAGGTAATGAACGGTTCAGATGAAATGGTGGGGAGAGGTACCTATAACCATACCCACCAATAGGCAACATGAAACCTATACCATGTGGGGACTCAAATGGGCCATGTGTAAGGATGGGTCCCACTTAGGCCATTGGCAAAAAAAAAAAGTATGCCTTTCCAAGAAGAATCCTGATCGTGGGCCCACCTTGATGCATGTGTTGTATATCTCCCACCGTTCATCCTCTCTCTCTCTCTCTCTCTCTTTTTTTTTTTTTTTTTTTAAGCTGATCATTTTAAGGCATGGACAAAAAAATGAGGTAGTTCTAACTCTTAGGTAGACTATGAAACAATGGTTACTGACCGTTATGATGTTACGAGAGCAGATTAGATTAGGTGAGACCTCTGGGCACACCCAAGATGGTGCGGCCCTTATCACGGGGTTACCGTGGGGCCACCTTGATGTATGTAATATGTATCCAAGCCGTCCATACGTTTTTCTATATCAGTTTAGGGAAATATTCCAAAAATGAAGTAGATTTAATTATCAGGTGGACCATAGCATCAGAAACAGTGGTGATTGACCATTAATGGGCCACAACAGTTTTGGATAAAGCTGATATCCATATTTGTTTTTTATTTTTTTTTTCCATCATTCAGGCTTACGTGACCTTCTAAACAGATTGGATGGTAAATAAACACTACGGAAACTTTCAGGTGCGCCCTAAGAAGTTTTTAATGGTAGGACGGTCAATCATACCTGTTTCTGATGGTATGGTCCACCTGATCATTTTCTCCGGTTCATTTTAGGAATAATCCTGTAATATGATCTGGAAAAACGGATGGACGGAGTGGATATATAATACATAAATTAAGGTGGGCCCCACGGTAAGGGCCGCACAGTCTTGGGTGAGGCCGGGGTCGCACCTAATCCGCTCCCTACCCATTCAGCCTAAGATGGTTAATATCATAGGAACGTCAACGTTTACAGTGCAGTCCATTTCTCTTGAATGGTTAGGATCATCCTTACAGAAAAGAGAACGACCGATCATGGCCCGTCCATGATGAGGCCCACCTTCTGAAGTGGGTTTTACATGATCCACGTGGCCCGGCTGACCATTTACGATTCACTTCAGTAGTCCAAAGGACTACCTAGCTTTCTTTTCCAATATCGAAATCAAGAGAACCACATACCAAACTGAATGACTATAGTACTCTTAGTCAAATTAGGTCAATTTTACAGTCAGATCGACCAATCAGAACTATCTATTAAGTCCAGAACCCATTTTATTGGGTACTTAGACAAAAAGTACACTGATTGGATGATCCAAACCATCCCTGATTCTTCCTTAATTTTTTAAGCCGTTCTTTTCTCGGGCCAGGTATTGATTGGTTAGGATGGCCTAAAAAAGGTGAATCATAGGAATGATAAGCAATCTATGGTGGACCCCAAGAAATAGAATGATTGAACTGCAGATTTGACCTATTTTGTGGTAATGATCTTGACCATCCAAATTAAAGGCTAACGATCGTAGGTTTAAAATTATAGGATTCATGTCATATTTTCATGGTAGAACAGAAAATATATTTTAGATACAATGAACGGTCTAGATCAAGAAATTGGATCTTCTATGTCTCCTAATGCAACTAGGAGCACTATATCTTATGGTCCTCTAACAGTAATGGAGCATTTCTCTCTTTGACGCACGCTTCATGCAGAGAGAGAGAGAGAGAGAGAGAGAGTAAAAAACTAACGGAAATGCAGAAAACAGGAGAGTAAAATTCAGAAACCAAGAGCGCCCCAACTCCTTTCAATCCGAGAATTACTCATCTGAGTCTAAACAAACAAAATCCCTTGATGGGTTTTGTGATTCTTGAGGCAGTTGCATCAGAAACCTTACTATAAAATAATCATTTTTTTAATTTGAATTAACAACCATTAAAAAAAAAAACCCAATAAAAATACAGCATCTCAAGCATCTCAACTTCTTTAAATCTCAACACCACCCATCTGAGATTTCCACGGAAACCAAACAGAGAAGCCTTGGTGGGTTTCTCTTCTTGAAGCATTTCAACAAGCAAAATCAATCACCCATCTAAGATTTTCAAAGAATACCAACAAATATCCTTTCTGAGTTTTGCTTCTTGAAGCATTTCAATCAGCAAAATCAATAGAGAGAGAGAGAGAGAGAGAGAGAGAGAGAGAGAGAGAGAGAGAGAGAGAGAGAAAGACAGAGTAATCTCCATTCAAGGAAACCATGGATCAAAAGAAGCCGAACAAGATCAGTGATATTGTTAGGCTTCAACAGATCCTCAAGAAATGGAAGAAACTCGCAAATGCTCCAAAACCAACCACAACCAGCAGCAGCAAGAGTATGAAATTCCTCAAAAGGACGCTATCCTTCTCGGACAGCTCTGTTTCATCTCTGTCCAGCAGCACTGGTGATGGAGCCGTCCCGAAAGGATTCCTTGCCGTCTCTGTGGGGGAAGAAATGAAGAGATTCGTCATCCCAACAGAGTATCTAACCCACAGAGCTTTCGGCATTCTGCTGAGGGAAGCTGAAGAGGAGTTTGGATTCCAGCAGGAAGGAGTTCTGAGGATTCCATGTGAGGTACCCGTCTTTGAAAGGATTCTGAAAGTAGTTGAGGAGAAGAGGGAGGTTTTCTTCATGCAGGAGATTGGATTCAATGGAGAGAAGGAGATGGTGGGGTGCTGCTCATCAAGGGCTGAGATCTCCACATCTCATCACCCTCCAAAACCTATGTGTAGATGATAAGTTACCGTTACTCTCGTTACTCTCTTTGTATTTTGATTTTTGGGCTTTTCATGTGAAGAAGGAGAAGCTTATGAGAGAATTTGAATAAGGTAAGGTAGAGATAGATTTCACGTAGGAATTTCGAAGTGGCAGTTTTGTAATTTTATCAAGGATTTATATATCTTAGTTTCACTCCCTTCTTCTATATATATGATTTTGGGTACACATCAATAAATCCACTCCGTTCATCATGTGAACCCCTCATGCTTTTTCTTGGATCCCAAAAATTTTGAGGATCCAAAACACACCATGTAAAATCATGCTTAAAAAATATAAAATCACTTGGTGTGGCCCACCTGAGTTTTGGGTTGGCTTGATATTTATGATTTTCATTAAAATTGCTGTGGTGCATCTTACGAATGGATTGGATGGAATATACAAACATGGTGAACCCCACAAACCAGGAATGTTGTAATGGTGGGCGTCCCCATCCGTGCTGGTGGACGCCACCAATAAAACCTTTTAGATTGGATTTGTGGCCCACCGTGTTTTGTATATGCCATCCAATGCTGTCATAAGAATTGAACCGCCAGTATGAATGGACATCCACAAAACTCAGGCCATTCCAACACTAATGTGGGCCGCGATATACGATTTTAGAGGTATCGTGCATAATTCTACAGTGTGGGCAGCTGGAGTATTGGATGGATCTGATTTTTTGGATCCAACGAGAAAATGAGGAGATGCATATGATGGACGGACTAGATGACAAGTATAGACAGTATTGGGTCCCACACGTATAGTTTTAGAAAAAGCTTATTCTACAGACGACGTACAGGAACCGGCCTCTTGCTAGTTGCCGGCAAGGGCTGAAAAAGGGCTAGGCCTGAA
Organism: Magnolia changhungtana; assembly: GCA_030180095.1. Taxonomy (NCBI): domain Eukaryota; kingdom Viridiplantae; phylum Streptophyta; class Magnoliopsida; order Magnoliales; family Magnoliaceae; genus Magnolia; species Magnolia changhungtana. Next base: position 5,346,718 of record JASAUF010000481.1, read on the forward strand.
TGAAAGCTTGTATCGGGCCTGGCTGCTAGCAATGGATCCGAGTACAGGCACAAATGGCCCACTAGCCTGTGAGTCTACAAACTCTGTAGACTTGAAAGCCCATTGCCGGCCCACAATGCAGACTGGGCTCAGATCTTGGGCCTCAGATGTAGATAACAAAAAAAAAAAAAAAAAGTGGAACTGGCGATATCCCTACTTGCCGATAAACAATGGCAGGCCCGGATCCGGGTCCAAGATTTTAGAATTTACAAAGCAAGGGCCTGGAAAGGACGGACCCGGCCCATAGACTACCCTACCAGAAAGTCCAAGTGCCCCTGAAGGTTTAAAACCCTGGCTTCGTTAGAGCCCCCTCAGGTGGGCCACAATGTATGAAGTAGAACGATTGATTGGTGATTCTTTTCTAGCCGTCCATCTGTCCGTAATTTGTGCCCACCTGAGGTGCAAAATAGCCTGTTCTTTGAAGCTCAAGCAGTGTAGCACACCTGATGAAAAAAACTCTGATATGGCACGAGACTTCCATATTGCCACGTGCGCCAGCATGGGAAGGGAGGAGTCGGATTCGGTAGTGATCCCTCCATTACCGACCTCGGTACTAGAGAAGCTTTGTGCGACCCACCATGATGTGTGTGTTTTATCCATGCCTGTCCATCCATTTTTTTCAGCTTAGTTTAGGGTATGATTCAAAAAAGAGGCAGATATAAAGCTCAAGTGGACCACACCATAGGAAGCAGTGGGGATAATGATGCTCACCATTGTTTATTTGCATCCAACCTTTTCATTAAGTCAAGTAAGCCACAATGAAAGGAAAACACAAATATCAAAACTTTTGTGCCCTTAAGAAGTTTTCAACAGTAAGAATCCATTCTCCATTGTCCGGAGTGTGTGATCCACTTGAACTTTAGATCTGTCTCATTTTTTGACTCATGCCTTAGAATGAGCCGGCAAAATGGATGGTATTGCGGATAAAAACATATGCATTATGGTTAGAATTGTATATGAGTTGAACTTAGTCGAGCTTGGCAGAGCTCGATGGTCAATAGCTGACCCCATCTCGAGCTCGGCTCGGTCCTCGGGCCTAACCGGCTAGTTCTACTTGGTTCAATCTATAGCATGGGCCTGTTTGACTTGAGTTTGAGCTTGTGCGACATTTTCTCAAATACACATAGTGTACCTTCAATTTCTTACAATATGCAAAGCGGCAACAACAATTTATAGGTATTTTATCAAACACTCGGTAGTCAGCATCAAAATAAAAAAGGAGCAGAGGATAATTTTATCATGTAAAGTGCTTTTTTAAAATAATCGTGTCACCGGTCTGATTCAATCCAAGTGATTTGTCAATTTTGCATCCATACCTTCAAAATATTTTCGAGCCTAAAAACTCAACTACGAACTCACTTCAAACGAAGTTAAGTCATTTAATCAAAGGCTTGGTGAGCAAAGGTAGGACTCACAGAGCTTTTTCAGCACCGAGGACGGTACCAGAGGGGTGACTACCGAATCCATGTCCGGGAAGTGCAGGGCTCCCACACGTGTGTAATTAACCAGAGGCAGCAATAGTCCGGTTGTCAGGCCCAACACTAAAAAGCCCAAGGACCTTCTTGGCCCGAACCCAGAACCACCGCAGGTGTAGCCCAAAGCCTGAAATTTTGGTTGCACCCGGCCCACCGGTCCGAAATTCGATCAAATCGTTATTTTCTGGTGGATCATCCTAATCCGTCCGTATTGATCGCACTATAAATAAATTTAAAAAAAAAAAAAACCAACGGTCTTCGTAGGATTTCGAGGGCATTTTTATCATATATCAGAACATACATGAAAGGGTACAATTAATGAACAGTCCAGATCTTACACAAAAATGGGTGGCCCACCTCAAGATCTGACTGGACTCAGTTGGAGCCATGCATAATCATCATGCGCGGGTTTAGGCCTACTTGTTTTGACCCGACATAACGTGTAAGTTATGCTTTGGGAAGATCTACCTTGGACCCAGACCCCACCTAAACCATACCCCATATAGACCCAACTTATTTGGACCCTAACCATACACCATATAGACCCAACGTTTTTGGACCCTAACCATACCCCATATAGACCCAACTTACAATTTGGTTATTTCTACTTCATTGGCACACGCGAGCAGATGTATAAACACGTGTCTGTGATCCGGACGATCAGATCCACTTATCAGGTGGGCCACATGAGTACAAAGCCACTGGACGAATTAAAAAATGGCTAGAGCTCACATTCACGGTAACGGTGCCATGTTGGCTCCAAAAGGGTGCGTGTTTGGCAGGGTTTATCACGTTTTGATTGATTGAAAACTAGAAACACATATCAATTGAGTTTCCTATATATATATATATATATATATATATATATATATATATATATATATATATATATATATATATATATATATATATATATATCACGATCCTGTTTATGGACCAGACAAGATTGAAAGAGATAATATCATTTGGCACAATCAACATCTCCAGACGAAGAAACTGGGCCATGGCAGATAGAACCAGTTGGGACAATTTCAATTAACATTCTGATCATTGATTAAGTATGTTTGGTAACAAAGATCACGATTTGTCTATTTCTAAGTTTATTATTATTAGAAGAGAACAATTCATCATTAGTCAACCGACATGTATGGTAATGTTCCCTAGTTATTTCACTTATAAACTATAGTACTTGTGCATACACTCATATGTTGGATCAACGGCCATCAAGTATCATAACTAGAGCTAGACAGAATCCGACCCAGTCCAAACCAAACTGAAGGCTTGGATCGATGTGGATTGAGTATGACCACTCAGATCTGATCGTACATCGGATCGTGGTCAATTCGAACCGATCCAATTCAAAATCCGAACGAACCCTAACCCCTCTTTTTCCACCCGAAGGAGGCGCCACACCCACCCATCTCTCATCCTCTCTACCTCTTTCTCTCTCGATTTCCCTCCTCTCCTTCCTTCTCTCCTCCTTTATCTCCCGGTTTCACACATCTCCTTCTTTCTCTCCCTCTTTCTCCTTAGACCCGATTTGATCCAACTCGATTCGATTTTCTAGACTCAGTCAGACTTGGTTCAGGTCAAGCCAACAAGGATTCGGATCAAATCGAGTCAACCTCGCTGGATTCGGTTCGGTCCCAGATCAGATTGAGTTCAGGTCAGGTTCTTGAAAAATTGGATTAAGTTGAGTTGGACCTAATACTAGACTCACGCCCACGTCTAGGCGAGCATCTCTATATAGACATGAGTACGCACACACATACTAGTAAAAAAAATTTTTACTACGTTCATTTCTTCCAAACCATTTAAAACCAAACATTTTATTATCCAATGTGTTCGGGTATTCATAGCTTTAACATTTCCAAATTCATTGGGAAACATTTTCTGTACCTTTTTTCTGCCATATCCTGTTTTGCTAACTACGTTGCATTTATTTTGGCCCATCAAAATCAAATAAAATCCAAAACTCTTTCTTTCTTTCTTTTCTTTTTTCTTATTTAGAAAAATTCCCAAACCGCTAGTGGTATCCTCTCAGATCTGTGGCCCATGCAAAGTGGTTACGGTAACGTTTTTTTTTTTAAAAAAAAGCCCATCAGATCAAAGGCCGGTTATCACAGAGCAATGGGCCTCACCAGTACTTCATCATTTTATTGAAATCTAAGCAATGCAGTTTGTAATCACAAGGGAGAGAGCGGGTTAAGTGAGACCCTGAATCCACCGAGGTGGGTGGGGGCCCCTCACTGTGATGTATGCCAGTACATGTACGCCTTCCATCCCTATTGAAATGAAGCACTTCCAAATCGCAGATGCACCATAGTATAGGAAATAGTGTTGATTGACCATTAAAAACTTCTGGTGGGCCACAAAAGCTTTGGATCAAGAGTTTGTGACCTTATCAATAGGTTGGATGGCAAATAAACATTCCGGTAGAATCCATGAAGGTTTTTAATGGTAGGGATTCAATCACGACTGTTTACTGTGGTGTAGCCCACGTAAGATTTGAGACAGCCCCTAAAATGAGCTTTCAAAATGGCTGGACGGTGTGGATTTAAGGCACGTACATCACTGTGAGCCCTCACAGAGGTGAGAGCGGGGTCTCACCTAATCCGCTCCCCATAACGGAGATATTAGGTAGGCCACAACGTAGAAAGCAAACTCTACGTATTTTGAGTCAGAAGATCTAAACCGTCTAATCCACATGATGGAAGGCCCAGGTTCACGTGCCACAATGTAGAAAGCACACGTGCATTCCTATGAATGGGCAGTGGCATTGCCCCAAAATCAGATTGACTGGGGCCACACATTCTCGGTTACCTACTGTTATGAACCATCTCAGTGGGGGCATTCGTTTTCAACGGTTTAAATGGAGCTGTATATCTGCATCGTGTACACCAACGGTGTGGAAGCGGATTGGGTGGACCCCAGTGCTGTGGGGTCCACTGTGACGTATGTCTTTATCCACGCTGTCCATCCATTTTTCTAGCTCATTTCAGGGCATGGGCTAAAAAAATGAAGCATATCAAAGCTCAAGTGGACCACATCACAGAAAACATGGGTGATTAAATGCCAACCATTAGAACTTCCCAAGGGCCACAAAAGTTCTAGATCAAGCTGATAAATTTTTTTCCCCCCTTTAAATAGATCTCTGTAACCTCATCAATAGGTTGGATGGCAAATAAAAATCACGGTGGGGGCCATAGGAAGGTTTCAACGGTGGATGTCATTAGCCGTAGTGTGGTCCACTTGAGCTATGGATCTGCTTCATTTTTAGCCTCATGCCGTGAAATTAGTGGGCAAAATGGATGGACGGCGTGCATCACGGTGGGCCCCACTGCGCCCAACACTACCGGGAGCGGATTGGCTGGTGTACCACACACCAGCTATGTAGCTGCTGTAGGTACGTGTCGCTCGAAGACGAGCACCGACGCACCTCGAGCTCCGAATTGTACGAACGGCTCAAATGAGATCAAAGTTATGAGGGCCCCACAGTGATGTATTTATTATATCTACACCGTTCATCTACTTTTAGAGATCATTTTTGAGCATTATCAAAAAAAATAAATCATATTCAAAGATCATCTGGACCACACCACAAATAGCAGCGGATATGATAATTTTTACCATTAAAAAATTCGTAGGGCCTACCATAACGTTTATTTTCCATCCAATCTGTTCATGAGGTCACAAAGACCTAAATGAAGTGAAAAAGCAAATTTCATATTGAGGAAAAACTTCGGTGACCCCAAAAATGGTTTCAATGGTATACGTTCAATCCCCCACTGATTTTTACAGTGTGGTCCAGTTGATAGTTAGATCTGTCTTATGTTTTGTCTCAAGCCTTAAGACTAGCTCTCCAAATGAATGGACCGTTTGGATATAATACTTACCTCATGGTCAGACCCACATAACTTGCTGACGTCAATACAGCGCTTCCAACACTCCCCTGTGGTGTTGGGTCACCACCCAAACCGCTTCCCAACCGTTTGGGCCGTGTGGCCCACACCGTACTAAACAACTTGCGTAAGTACTGATACGATATTCACTCGACTGACCATTTATTCATCATTACCGTTGTTGGGCCCATCGCTATCATACACGTGTCATCTTTCGATTAGCTCGAATCACGTCAATAGGAAGTACCATGAATCAGTTCCTGGTCTGCCATGCGACCGGCCCATGTGCGTTTCCGGCCGTTGATGTGACTGCGTCGCATCGCTGCCTGGAAAACAGAAGGTCGGACCAAAAGACATCCTCCTTACCGAACACCTGAGTAGTACGGAGAAATTATACACTCGCGACGCCCGTGCAGGCATGCTACTGGGGATTTCATTTATACAAGTGGGCCCACAGTTCCATGGTCCATAGACACCGTAGCAGCATCAGAATCCTCTGCAAGCGTGCAACCCACGGTCGATGATGTATGTATGAAATCCGCTCCGTCCACCAGTTTCCTCATCTAATCTTTGAACATAAGAACAAAAATGGATCCAAAACTCAGGTAGGCCACACCATAGGAATAGTAGGACTGGAGAGGCTCACCGTAGGAACCTGAGCCACCATGTTGGTGGGCCCAAGCATAAAGAAATTTAATTTTTAGCAGTGATTTTTCATTATCCCCGTGGCGTGGTCCACCTGAGTTTTGGGTCAAGGTTTTCTTTATTTTCTACGGTGGATATGAGGTGGATCGTCTATCATAAGGGTTGGATGTCACACACGTCTCACTCGAGATGACTTCCGAAAGCATCTCGGGTTGGAAGATCCAGACATTAACCGTCTATTTTCAGGATACTAATTCAAAGGCAAGAGTCATCTTGTAGAGGATAGTTTTTGAATTTAGTCCATCCACTACGGTTATGAATGTTCCAATGGACCAGATCACTAAAACATGGGCCCCACTAGTACAAACTGAAAACTCGAGTATACCGTGCATTGCTCGGTTGGAGCACGGTACGATTCCACCTGACTCGTGACTATGAGTGCGATGGTTTGTTTCTGTCGGGCAGCGTTCCTTATCTCACGAACAAAAAAGAGTTTACATGATCCGCGGCCAAGTACATATATAGTACACTCGTGTGTTCAGTTTTCTCCGGTGGGGTCTGTTGTTTACTCATCCTAACCATTGGTATGTTGGCCCCCGCCGTAGATGGAACATGGACGGTTGCCATTTTTCAATTTGTGGTCGGGAGTTAAGCGATTAAGAAGGGAATCACATGATGGTTAGATTTTACTGAGAAAAAAGCCCACGATCAATGAATAAAATCTTTCAATTTATGGTGTTTGGTGTGGTTTTTTTTTTTTTTTTTTTGGCATAACCCATCCAATCGTTCGGATAGCTGAACCATGGGCCCCACTTGTATAGGCTTGAAAAAAGAAGATTGGTGCGTCCATATTATCCACCGTACACCTGCAACGTGCTATTGATGACAGCATCATGCATCACATGAGATCATGATGAGCCGTTGCTGAGTCTAATATTTTAGGGCCTGTTTGGCCGGACCGATCCCACGGTATTAGGAGGGATGGGATCGTGATATCCCGGGATATGCACGACGAGACAAACAGGCCCGGTGAACTTGTCCCGGGAAATAAGCAATCCAATGGATCTTAAAACAATCCACTGACATCACCATCATTACCATAAAATTGATCCCATTCCTTGGTTAGATGGATTGGAAGGTAAAATCTTGGGATACGCCAGGTGTGCCAAACAGACCCAGTGAACTTGTCCCCGGATATAGCAACTGCATGGATCTTAAACCAATCCCCTGACACCACCATCATTACCTTAAAATTCATCCCATCCCTCCTAATCCTATGAGATTCACTCGCAGGCTTGTTTAGCTGGGCAGATTGGATGGGATTGGATGGTATTAGAGTGGATTGCATGGATTTCAAGGTAATGATAGTTGCGTCAATGGAGTGGTACAAGATCTATGCGATTGCTATATCCCGGGATTGCAATATCTGATCTGTTTGGCACGCCCTGCCAATCCTGGGATTAAACCTTCCAATCCCTATCAATCCCTCAAACCAAACACGTCCCAGGCAATTTTAAAGGGGATTAGGGTGGATTGGATGGGATTTAAAGGTAATGATGGTGATGTCAATGGATTGTCTTAAGATCCATGGGATTGCTATATCCCGGGATGAGGATCCCGTGTCTGTTTGGCACACTTGGACAATCCCGAGATTTATCTTCCAATTCTTCTAATCTGCCCAGCCAAATAGGCCCTTAATGTCCATCTCAATGCAATGGATTAAGGAGGGACAGGGGCCCCCAAACAATAGAAGCGGATTGGCTAGTGTACCACCCAGCTACATAGCTGGCGTAGATACGTGCCATGCAAAGATGAGCGCGGACACTCCGAGTTGTACCAACAGTTAAAGAGAGATCAAATTTACAAGGGCACAATGATGTATTTATTATATCCACATCGTTCATCCAGTTTTCGAGATAATTTTAAAGCATGAATTATATCCAAAGCTCAAATGAATCACACAAAAAATAGCAGCGAGGATAATGATTTTCACCGTTAAAAAGTTCGTTGGGCCAACCACAACGTTTATTTTCCATCCAATTTGTTGATAAGGTGAAAAATACATGGATGAAGAGTAAAAACGAATTTCATATTGATCTGAGGCTTATGTGAACCCTGAAAGGGTTTCATTGGTAGATTTGTCTTATTTTTTGGTTCAAACCTTAAGACAAGATGGCTAAATAGATGGACGGTTTGGATATAACACATACCTCATGACGGGACCCACAAAACTTGTTGACATCAATACACCAACTATATAGCTGGTGTGTGGTACACCAACCAATCCGCTTCCCCAGACAATGTAGTATTTTATTTTTTGCCAATTCCTGCTTGACCTACTGAATGAACGGTCCTGATCACATCCATAGGTACCACGTTTGTAGAGATCCCCCAGACTCACCAAAGACGGTGTGGCCCTTAACGTGGGGCCCACCTTCATGTATGTATTATGTATCCACTCCATTCATCCTGTTTGGACAGTGGTATTAAGTTGTATTAAATGGGATTGCATAATCCCACTTTGAAATTCAGAATGACATATTTGAAAGGAGTGAGAGATGAGATTAAAATTAACTTTACGGGCTTTGGAAAATATGCCTTGTGTTGGAAAGTGTGAGATGGGATTACTAATCCCATGGATGATGAATTTTTGCTTCATCCAAAGCTCAATCCAAATGTAATTTGAAAGAAAATCAAGGGATTTACTTTTTAATGCATACATTCCACCCATATCCTATTAGGAAACATGGGATACACCTAATCCAGGGACAATACCTTACACATGTATTTATTGTAACTTTTACATTTCCATCCACCTTAATCCCACCTAATGGAACTGGCCAAAGAGGCCTGGGGAGGATTTCAAATCCAAGGGGTTCCAAATCCACGCTTCCAAACAGGCCATAAATTATACTCAACTAAATTTATCTTTCTTGATCAGTGGACCAGCTTAGTGGTCCTCGCTTCCAAACAAGTGCACTAGGTCAAAATTTGTCTCAGCCAACCATCCAATCAAATTTCTCGGCATTGTACTAGTAGGGATGAAATTGTACTCAACTAAATTATATAGTCTCATGTTTGCACTATGGTGGGACCTACAAGATTATCCAATCACTTCCAATGGCCTGTTTCAGCTCCAATTTTCAGCTCATACATGATAGAGAGAACTAATCACCTTCAGGCAATTGTACTATCTTTCTTCACTGACATGCCACTTTCTCAAACATATGATTAATACTGCTAAAAAGATAGCCTTCCATGATGAAGATATTGACCTTTCTCTAAAATCAGACTATGTTGAGTTAGATTGCCCATTACCCATTATTTCCAATGGTTTAGATCACTTGATCAGTGGACCAGCTTACTTTTGCCGTATATGATCTTTATAGAGTGGTGTCCTTTGTTAGTACACACCCCACTTGCCATTTTATTATCACTTGAGCTACGGTGTTTATAGATGGGTATCCAGCTTTAACCGTTATGATGTTCTACACAAGTGGAATGTCGACAGGTAAGATGAATATTGAGTACCATAGGCTGTGGTACCTTGCTTGCAGGTGATCAGATCTCTTAAATAGTATAAACCTGTACTTCATATTCAAGTGGTGAATGGAACCTACTCAACTGCTGAATATCCAACTATGCATAGAGGGTACTGATTAGGTGGGTCAGGTAAAATTAGCTTAGTGGAGCTTACCTCGTGTGTGTGTGTGTGTTATATCTATCTCGTCCATCCATTTTATTATCTCATTTGAGGACGTGTTCTTGGTAATATTTATTTTCTATCCAACTTGTTTTTCAGTCACACAAGCTTATAGATGAAGGAAAAACACAAATGAGCTTGCAAGATAGACATATGCTTGGATATACAACTAGAGCTGTACATGAGTCGAGCTTGGCACAACTCGACTTGGCTCGGCCACTAGCTGACCCCAGCTCGAACTCAGTTCGACTCAGTCCTTGAGCCTGACTGGCCAGCTCGGCTCGGTTCGATCAGTAGCTCAGGCCAGTTCGAACCAATATCGAACATGTGCGGCATTTTCTCAAACACATAAAGTGCACCTTCAATTTCTCCCGGTATGTAAAATAACAGTAGCAGTTTGTATGTATTTCATCAAACACTCAGTAGCCAACGTCAAAATAAAGATACAAGGGTATTCGTTTCATATCCATACCTTCCTCACCACTAGCTAACACTTTGTTGAGTCATTTCATCAAACACTTGGTGAGCAACATCAATATGAAAAGAACCAAGTCGATCACCAAATTGGTTCGATCCGAGTTCAATTCAAGTCGGGATGCTTAAAGTTTTTTTGAGCTCAAAAAATCAGCTCGACTCAGCTCAAACTCAGTTTCGAACTGAGTTGAATGGAGCTTTTACAATCAAGTCAAGCAAGCTAACCAAGCTAACACGGTTCGTGCACGGCTCTATATACAACACATACGTCAAGGCTGGTCCTACGCTATGGGACTCACCCACTAGGCGGTGACCCTAGCACCACCAAAATGAATAACCTGCTATTTTTGAGATTTTATAACTATCCCACTATGGTTTTAGTGTTTATAAAATATCTTCATGTAGTTTCTAATATTTTTAAATAATCCATTAGTTTTGTTTATATTTTTAAATACCTCTTCAAACAGCTTGCTATCTGGTTGTCCCCAGCAACCAGTTGCATCTAGACTTGTTGGCATCCACATCACTGACCTGAAGTGTTCACTAGGACCAGTGCACTAGAGCATTCTTCTATTAAAACATCACAGAAATCGGATGGTCATAAACATCCGTGATTGGACCTATTCCATCGACAACCTTTGTTTCACGCCACTGCTTGGGCGGCTTGGACCATCCAATCAATATGATTAATTCAAGGCAGCCTAAAAAACAGCAATGAGTTAATATGGTTCAAAATAATATTTATTTTAATTTTGGAAACAGATCTACAATAAGTTGGACAATTGGATTTTAATTTACGCATGCAATGTGTATAATTTTTAAAGTGTCCGTCTATCATCAAACTCCTATTGCACGCCAAACAACTTTTTTTTCCTTAAATAACTTTTTTTTTCCATTTTACTCTATTAATCTTGAACTTCCTTTTCTAAACTAGAAGTAATCCGCGCAATGCAAGAGGTATAGTGGGGATAAAGATACATTTTCTCGAGATAGATTTTCTCGACCACATGCATGGAGATAGCGATATCTAAAGGTGGAAAAAAGAGAAAAAAACACAACACAGATTTATGTAATTCCTTTTGATATGTTCATGGATTAACACTAATCCACTATGCTCAAAGACCAAAAAAAAAAAAAAAAAAAAAAACACAAAGAAGCAGCTCTTAATAAAAAAAATACCTCCCTATGACCACTAGCGACCTCACTTGCAAAAGTGCCAGCTGGGTGAACAGTAATACACCCCTAATGGTTAGGTGCCATAGATCCTAACAAGTACGTGGCAATTATTAATCCAGCGTGTCCATCTAGTATGCCCTAATGAAGATATAAAAAAGAAAAGAAATGAAAATCATACATATTGGACAACATATCAATCACTTTCCTTTTGGCTATTAATTTTTTTCCAACCATAGATACTTTAATGACTGATGAGATGAACAATCACGTCTAATAGTTGGGTCGCAACCCATGGCTCACGGGTAAACAAATTGTATTTTAACACTAAAGTCATGAATTCGAATACCTATGTAGTGTGTGTTAAAATTAAAAAAAAAAATTAAAAAAATAAAATAAAAATAAAAACCTAATTATGAGTGTTAAGTCACAGCCGAATATATAGATGGACCCAATTCATACAAAAGCTTGCCACTGGCAGCAATTAATGATTTATTAGATAAAGAAACACTCTTGAGTCAGCTTAGTACAAACCACGTCTCTTAAATTTAAGGCTCGTTTGGTAGCATGGATTTGAAATTATGTGGATTTTATTCTATACAGATTTGACTAGATTTGAAATCATAACTTTGAGGTGGGAGTTTTAAAATTGCTATTTTAGAGGATTTGAATTCCTCTCATGTCCAAATCCATTCCATTCCTTACTATCAAACGTTTACAAAAACTAAAAATCCCCATAAATCTTTCTTATTCCACATTGCCAAATGCCCCATTAAAGATTTATAGGCATGATTACTAGTGGTGTGGTCCACTTTACTTTTGGAGCGAGCTACTTTTATACTGATATCCTACTTTACATTGGGCCCTAACAACTTGAGTCCTATAGATTCTTGGGGATTCTGGTGCAGATGAATGAAAGAAAAGAGAAAATTCTAAAAATAAGAAAACTAAAAAGACGAATGAAAGTATAATTAGTTGGACCCACTCCTAGGTTATCAAAAGTATCGGGCTGTTAGTAGACCCGATGAATTTGGGCATATGGGCCAAGACCATTCAAAATTTTGAGTTTGTTAGGCTCAGGTGGGCCCTAAAATTCACATCATCTACAAGCATGGCTATAGACACGGTGACTCGGATGGGGTTTTTTTTTTTTTTTTTAAAAATTTTTATTTACACGCACACACACCCCACACACTCACGCTGGTGGAATTTCACCACCTATGAGTACTCGAACCCTAGACCAGGAGTTGAAACTCCTGAGAGTCTACCACCCGGGCAAGAGTAAGGACCCGTCTCTTGTTTAGTCCCGAGTTGGGTCGGGACTTGCCTAAGGCAATGTTGAATCGTGGTATCAAACTATATAGAATGCCACTGAGTCCGAGTCGACTCGGATATGTTGCATCAAACTCATCTGAGTCTTAAAACTGCGTCCACAAGTGAGCATTTGTCGACCCCTTTTGGTGGCCGGTTTCAGCCTAATGGACCAATCTAAGCTTAACATACGACAGAGACGAGCTGTCGTAAAGATGGGCCCTGAAAATTACTTCATCTTCAAGCATGGCTAAAAGACACGGCTCGGATGGGCTTGTTTGGTCCTGAATTGGCCCGACTCAGTAGACCTGGGGTGACTCGGGTTATCAAATCAGATAGGGTGCTATTGAGTCCGAGTCAACTTGGACAAAGTTGCATCTGACTCATCCGTGTCTTAAAACCACGTCCACAAGTGAGCATTGGTCGGCCCTTTCGGTGGCAGGTTTCGGCGTAACGAACCAAATTAGGTTAGCTTAACATATGACAGACACGAGCTGTCTTAAAGGTGGACCCCACGATTGCCCAAAGATCATATGGTACTGATCTTATATGCATCCTAAAACAATGTATTGTCCACTTTTGGCCAATTTGAAATGAAATAATTGTCATGATTTGTTTGCCAACCCCATTTTCAGATGTGTTTGGCACCTGACACATCCCCATCAACACCATATCTATTCTTCTTATGAGCAAAACCTACCTAATTTTTGGTCCACAATGTCTTTACGCTGGGGCCACCTTTTCAACTGCTCAAATTCCGTGTCTGCATGACGATTAGGTACTCTTTTTTTCACACCCACACACACTCACATTGCATTAGGATTTCACCACTAATAGCTACTAGAACCCTTGACCTTGTGTTAAGACTCTGTGGTAGAACTACGGCATGTTTCATTTAGGAAAGGAGGCCACCCATCGGTCCACGGAAGAAGGGGTTAATGGTAGGCACCTATCACATTTTCTTGTGGCGTGGCTCACTTGATGACGCAATGATGAACGTGATGAGGTCGAGCTCCATCTTACTCCCTCGGGGATAATTATTCTGAATCTACGGAACTTCTCTAGACTCTTCACATAAATAATTCACGAGGAAAATAAGAAAATAAAATCATTTTTAAAAAATTGTAATAAATTGATTGAGGATTAAAACCAACTTACAACTTTCTTAAATAATGACATGAAACCTTAAAAGAAGTTTCGGAATTAAACTACAACTAAAACTCCTAGAAATCTTGACTTATTATAAATAGTAAACCTACTATTTATAGACGGTCTTGATTCCTACTAGTCATTAAGGTATTCGGCCAAAAATAGTAAGTGCCCTATTTGGCTCAACCGTGTGATTCTTGTAATTATTCTAAGCACTTTACATGTTATAATTAAACTAAAACTTACTATAAATAGTAAAAAACGAAAATAAAATGAAAATTTGGCCTTTGATATGATGGAATATCGAAAATTCGGCGTCGGCAATTCGGCATAGTGAGGTTGGGTAGTTAAAGTAGCTTATCCTACGAAAAATCATATATGGCATGTTGAATAATTCATTTACCGGTTTGTGAGATATGCACGTCTTAAGGTTCTAACGGTTCATATCACTTCCGCCTCCGATCAGGCCTTTTCTGGTACATCTTGGCCATGAAATTGTATGCGCTGCTCGCTCCACATCACTTGAGTTTTAGATCTGCTTTACTTTTTGTTTTCCCCTCATGACATGATTTGATGGGAATAGCAGATGAAGTAGATATCACATGGACATCAAGTAGGCATAAAGAACTTTTTGGTTGGAGAAAAATCTCCAATACTCTAGCAAGATATGATGGATGATGCACTGGCACTTGAAAAATTAGACACTTGGCACGTAAATTGCCAAACTAAACCATCCAAATTATAATACCCCCAATGTAGATGCATCATGAACAAAAACTTAAGCGTATTTCATTATCTGACTATAGGATTGGTAGACATTTATTGAATGGTTAAAAATGAAAAACATCCAACGATCCCACTTTAATGATTGAGTGTTCACCAATCAAAGATTAGAATTATTCAACCACATGTAGAATTTCATACTGCTTGAGCATCAAGCGTCATCCATAACCTAAGTATCATCCAAATTAAGAAGAAAAAATAAGACCGACTTTTCCATATTCAACGTACAGGTGTGGCTCTTGATGAGGAACATAAGTTGCTTGACTCTACAAGCGCGCGAGTTCTTGCAATTGGAAACTACATGTAGCCATCAAGATGCACATGAGAAATCTACTTCATTCGTTAGTTTCTCCCACTCTCCAACTAATGTAAATACATGTAGAGCTGTAGACAGACCAAGTTAGCACGGTTAACTTGCTTGACTTGATTTAGAAAAGCTTGACTCAACTCGGCTCGAAACTAGGTTTGAGCCGAGTTGAGTTGATTTTTTTAGTTCAAAGAAATTTTGAGCCAAGTTTGAGTTAGACCGAACTCGGCTCGAACTTAACTTGATTTGAATCAATTCGACTTGGATTGGGTTCACTTAATATAAATATTTTGTATATATTTATATATTTAAATAAATTATAAATTATATATTATATATATTAAATCCCCTATTCTTCCTTCTAGATATACGACCTTTGGATTAGCTCTGCTAGCAGGTGATCATGGCCAAATGAGAAGTAAAACCTAAACTCGAACTCAGCTCGTAAGCTCGAAATCAAACTTATCTTGAAAGATCGATCTCAAGCTTGGCTTGAGCTGGCCCGAGCTATTGACTAAGCCGAGCTGAGATAGCGTGCTGGCCGAGTTGAGACGAGTTGGGCCAAGCTTGACTTGGTTCGACTATGTATAGCTCTAAATACATTATTCCAAAAATGAGCAAATGAAACAACTCTAAAATGTCTCTAAATTTGGTTTTCTAATTTCTTATGAAATACAAAATAAATTAGTTATCATTATTAATTTTAGATAAGGTTGCACATGAATCGAGATAGCTTGATTAACTTGTTCAACTCAACTCGGTTCAAAACTGGGTTCGAGTCGAGTCGAGCTGATTTTTTTAGCTCAAAAGAATTTCTAGTCAAGTATGAGCTAGACCAAACTCAACTCGGATAACGTCACTTAATATAAATATTTTCTATATATTTAAATAAATGATATATTATATATTATTTATATTTAAATATTTTCTATATATTTAAATAAGTTCCTAAACTCGAACTTAGCTCGAAAGATCGAGCTCAAGCTTGGCTCGAACTCAAACTCAGCTCAAAAGATCGAGCTTAAGCTCATCTTGAGCTAGCATGAGCTACCAAATGAGCCGAGCTCAACAACCCCATCAAGCTCGAGGACTGAGTCAAGCCGAGTTCAAGTTGAGGTAGCTTGTTGGCCAAGCCAAGCTGAGTTCAAACTAGGGTGGCTTGCTGGGTGAGGCAAGCTGAGTTCAAGTTGGGGTAGCCTTCTGGCCGAGCCGAGTTCAAGCTGTCTAAGCCGAACCAAACTGGGCCAAGCTTGGCTCGATTCAACATGTGCACCGGTCTAATTTTTAGTGTTGGCTTATAAATCAGGAGCCTAATACACTCATAAAGTTTATAAAGTAAATTATAATTATCACATTTATATATTATAAATCTTATCTTCTTCTTTTTTTAATAATTTGTGGGTGAAAAAAGTAATGAAACAAAATCACCACCTGCCTACCATCCTAATTGAAATGCAGAGCAGGTAGAAAAAATAGTTGGTGTAGAAATGCCCTTCATTGAAACTATCATGAGCCCACCATTATGTCATAAGGCCATGCTAACCTGGATGAATTGAAAATACAAATGTTATCAAATCCAAAGCTTCTCCGTACCACAGTGGGCGTTCCGTATGGTTTACTTAGTTTAAGATCTGGCTTATTTTTTTAGATCATGGCCTAACATAAGCTGAGAAACTGATGGACGGAGTAGATTTCTCACTGTCATCTAGGTGGGCCCCACATAGCTTTCCACCACATGAACTTCACACGTGAGCAGGTTCGCAGGCAACTCGCGTCCCTTGACGAGGGTTTCACGTGGATTTCCATGGTGGGCCCCACCTGTCGAATGCTTCGGTTTTGATAAACAAGGGAAAACAGCGATACTCTGGCAGCACGACCATTACTATGTTGTAGTATCCCCAAAAGTAGCGAGAAGTGATGCATCAATGAACGAACTGGGTGTAAATATCAATTACCATAAATTTTTGGGTCAATGCATACCAGCTCTTCGAGTACACAGAGCGTACGCTTCTTTTTTTTCAATACTATGGTAGAGTATCAGAACACATACACATGCACGGACTAATGGTAAAATCTTCCAACCTTAATCCCACCCTTCCAAATCACTTACCATAAATCCCATGGACCATCAATAAAAAATCACAACGGACGGATGTTTCAAACTATATTAATCAGGTCCATAAAATGAATGGTCACACACACTACGTCCAACGCTACAAATTCATGGATAATTATAGGAATGGCCTAGGTTGGAAGGCTTTGATTAACTTAAAAGTCTCTCAAATGTACATCGACTCTTTGCATGTATATGGATGATCATACTCTCGCATTTCTGTACAACTGTTCTCTTACCTTACCTAAATAAGACGGACAGAAGATCAAACATAGGCGACGGATTGCAGTCAGCATCGATGGTAGATATTCAGCGGCTCGAGATTCGGGCAGCTGCCCGTTCTACGGACACTGTAGTCTATGACTCGGAGGACCGTGCCCAATATGCTGACCGTGACATACGGGCAGGACTTTGATACACGAGGCTACGAGTCGTAGAGTACCACGGTCCACGGTCCGCCTTCTTGGAGAACGTAAAAAATAATATTATTAACTTATTAAAGAATCGTTGGCGGTTTTTCAGTTGGCACGGGCGAGCAGTTTCCTCGGCATCTCGGTAGTCTGCTAGACGATCGAGAGATCTGTCCGTCCATCGTCGGACCGATGATTTAGGGATCCCCTTTTTTTTAGAAAACAGGAGTTATATGACACTTGATACGCAGGGATTCAGAAATTGTAAAGGTGAGTGGGATTGGTTGAATAATCCTAACCTCTGATTGGTGGAAACTAGTTTGTTGAATTAGGACCGTTGGATATTTTTCATTTTTAATCCAATAATAGATGTCCACCAATCCTATAGTCAGATAATTTTTTTATTCATGAACCATTTACGCTAGGTGCCATAATGTGGACGGTTTAATTACACTACTTGCATGCCATGTGTACAATTTCCAAGTGCCTGTGTATCATCCCTCACACTCTTCCAGAGCATCGGAGTCCTCGAAGCGGATTGTGTACTGAGTTACTCAGTATGGGTAAATCGGGGAAGCGTAACGAGTAAACTCTGTGGGGTCCACTTTGGATGTATGCGTCTGATCCACTCCGTCCATCCGTTTCTATATGCCATTGTAGGGAATCATACCAAAATTTATGCATATCTAAACCTAAATTGGACCACACCACAGGAAAAAATTCGTATAATGATGTCCACCGTTGAAACCTTTCAATAATGTTTCTTTGTCATCCACCAGAGCTTTGGATACGCTCCAGTTTTGAGTTCTTGCCTAAAAAAAGCTGGTAAAATGGATGGACGGTGTGATTAGACACATACATAAGGTGGGACCCATACAGTTATTACTCGGTACACATAAATAATGGTAAGTGTCCTTTGATACACCTACCTGTTTGGGAGGTTTCATGTGGGCCCCACCTGATGAGTGTCCGGTTTTTCCATTCGGGTACTTTAAAAAAATCCCTATTTCTTGGTAGCGTCGCCCAACGACTTCAGTTGCAATGTTGTGTCGCGATCCGGTCGTTCATTTCTCGGTTTCCGTTTCATCGCAGCCGGTATTCTAATTATCGTAGAAAGATATTTGTACCTCCTGTTTTTTGATAGCACAGCCCTTCTGGACTATTTACAATGATGAAATGTGTTAGTAGAAAAGAGAAAATGGGGTGCATTGCAAAAATAGAGGGTGCAGATTGTAGGGAGACTCCTTTGTTATACATGTCACTCGTGTGGAATTTTCGAGTTGGGGAGTTATTGGATACTCGGGCGTCGCATGATTCTTGATACTCAGGCACTCAGAAACTGTATGCGTGGCAAACGGCGCGATTCAGCCAGTTCGAGACCTAACCCAGTTCCGACTGGTCTTTTTCCATTGAGCCTACTTCCATGTATGTGTTGTATATCCACGCCGTCCTTCTGTCATGACAACTTATTTTAGGACATTGCCCCAAAAATAAAACAGATCAAAGCCTCTAGCGGACCATACGGTTGTGATTGACCATTAAATCTTTTTGTGGGCTACAAATGTTCTGGATAAAGTTGATATTCGTGTTTTCCCTTCGAGTCCATATGACATTATCAACATGTTGGATGGTAAAAAAACATTATAGTAGATTTGAGAAATTTTCTAATGCCTAGCATTCAATTGCCACTATTTCTTGTGGCGTGGTTTACTTGAGAATCTACTTAATATTGGGCAATGCTTTAAAAATGAGCTGATAGAATAGATGAATGGTGCGAATATACAACATATATATTAAGGTGGGCTCATGGAAAAGACACGACTGAATCGATTGGATAACAGGAACATGACTAAATACCTACCATGGCATACATGGATTGAAAATAAAGAATGTTGGTTGCCCTGCAAGCCACACCATGGTGTATGTATTTTATCTATGTCATTTATCTTTTTACCAAATCATTTTATGACATAAGTCTAAAAATGATTTAGATTTAAATTTTTGATAAACCACGCGACTCAAAATAGTGCTGAGTGAATGCCTGCTATTAAAAGCTTCTTATCAGTTACAAAAGTTTTAGATCAAGCTGTTATTTATGTTTTCCTTTCACCCATGTCTGTATCACCTCATCAAAAGTTTCAATGACGAATAACTATTACAATAGATCCTCCAAAGTAAACATAGATTTTTTGTAACGTAATCCACTTCAAATTTGAATCTGCCTTATTTTTTAGCACAGGCCTAAAATGATACGGAGAAATACATTGATAATGCAGATAAACCACGTAAATCATGGTGGAGCCCACGGAGCACTGACCAATAGCCACCTCCCTTAGCAACTCACATCAAAAAATAAACAAGTTAAAGTGTGGAACCCACTGTCACCGACTCACAGGCTGAAAATTAGAGTGGAACAATCCTCACCTTCGATTTGTGGACATTTGTTTACTGAGATATGACTGGATTTTTTTTTTTTTCTTTAAAATTTAACCGTCCAATAATTGTCCACAAATCTTATAGTCAGGCACTCAAACAATCTTGATTTTTTGTTTCATGTTGCATCTGTACTTAGATCTTTAATGTGGACAGCTCAATTTGACTTACTTGTATACCTCTTGTGTAAATTTTACGCCTGAATATCATGTATCATGCTCTGCCATGGTATCGAAGTTCTTATTTTGGTGGAAAAAGGTGGCCACCACATAAAGGCCAGGATGTAAGCTAATCAAGCAGGGCAGTGACCCACTGTTTGTCTGGCCTACCTCGCGATTGTATCCGTCCAATTTTCACCCAATGTGATCTTTGTCATGGCCCACCATTTGGACGGATCTCATTTTTTGCCTGAGCTACACATTTGTGAAAAAGAAAGTGGTGTTTTGGAAATTCATTTGCAATGGTTTGTAAGTATTATATTTGGAATAAAAAGTACGAAAAAAGAAAATTTACAGAAAAAATACCTAATTAATATAGAATTTACTTTCCAATAACCCTTTCAAAAATATTTTATTAAGCTACTCATTGATCAAAGTAATTATAATTTGAGTACTAGGGAGTGTTATGCCACTTTGACTGAGGGGGTTGGTGGCTGGAGGGCCACGTGATATTTATATGAAATCCACCCCGACCACCAAGTGCATCACCCCTTGTTAGGCCCAAGGCTTAAAAGTCAACTCCATTTGTGATTCAAATGCACCACATGAGTGGAAACAATGTACATGAAAACACTTAAGTTATTTTACTTGGTGTGGCCCACATGAGTCACAGATGGGGCTATTTTTGAACCCCATAACCAAATTTTAGTTGGAATCTTATGGTTGGAGTGGATTTTATATAAACACTAGGTAGGCATTATAAAAATCAAAGGTTGTCATCTCTCTTATAATTGTTTCCTTCGGTGTGGCCCGCTTGAGACACAGGTCATCATATTTTTTCACCCTAGGCCTAATGTAGGATGACACATCTAATGGTCAAAATGAATCTCATGTATAGAACTCATTCGTGAGGCCTAACCCCTACCCTTGCACGAATCATCTAAGTACAGAGTGCATCAATCGATGGCCAAGAGGATCATATATATATATATATATATATATATATATATATATATATATATATATATATATATATATATATATATATATATATATATATATATATATCTCAATCCAATCTCCAATCTATGCACATATACAACTAATCTATTAGCCCTCAGTCACACAAAAGACCCCGACGGGCTAAATTGAGGGCAACAATTTCGAACGCATGCGTCTTTTGTTTTTTTTTTTCTTTTTTCTTTTTTCTTTTTTACTCAATTATTTATTTTATCATTTTATAGGAATTGATATTGACACCATCTTTTCTTGATGGATGCTTACATCCTTCTTTTCTGAAAGCATATTACATGGACATGACAAGATTTGATTAGGCCACATGGCAGAACAATTTTCAAACAATCTTTGGGTGGGCCCATCTTTGACACCATCGCATTGCCCCATCATATCCCACCACATTACCCAAGTGACCGACTCCGTGGCGTGCACTATAATGCATGTGCGTTTGTCCACATAGTCCATATATTTTGCCATCTCATTTTAAAGCATAAGCCCAAAAATTAGGCAGATCCAAAGCAATAACATACCACATCACGAAAGATTGATGATTGAACGATTACAGTTGAAAATTTCTTCAAGATCACAAAAATTTTAGATCAAATTAATATTTATGTTTTCCTTTCAACCAGTCTACTCACCATATTGGATGGCGAACAAACATCATGATGGCAATTAAAGCTTCGGCACAATTTTGTACTACTCTAGAGACAAAAGTAGCGCTCTATTCTAGTGCCAAAAGTAGATATATTTGGTGTATCCATTATAAAAGTTATTCACATGCTTTTTTTTTTTTTTAACATACGCTCCCACGCACGCCTTAGTGGGATTTCACCAACTACGGGTATTGAACCCAAGACCTCTTGTTGAAACTCCTCATAGTCTACCACTGAGTTAAGGACCCGAACCCAAGTTATTCACATGCTTATTCACATGCATACTTATCTAATGTTACCCACATGAAGCCCACCGAGTTGTACATATATAAGTCATCTAGCCCGTATCTTATGTGAGCATCACCATCATGATGATGTGAGGCACCAAAAACTAGATAGAGAAAATTATAAAGTAGGCCACACAATGCAAACAATAGACAACCATCTATGTGATTGATGATAGACAAGTTGAATGCCATGTACGTTAACTTAGTTTTTAAAATTTATGTGCATATGCTTCTTTGAAAAGTTGTCCCACATTTAAATTAGAGTTAGAAATATGGTTTATACAGGATCTTTCGTGTATAACTATTATTTAGTATTCTACTTACTAAATGGTGGTCTAGTGAGGTGTGAAACAGGAGGGCACATTGTAATGCACGGGGTCTGTTTGGAATGTGAGATTAAGTGGTATGGAATTGCATTTGTTCCAATGTAAACTCCATCCTATGCTTGGAATTGATGAGAATGATTGAATTAATTTGAGCATCATATCATCCAACCCTAATAGGAGATATGGTACATTTTTTGTTAGAATTCAAAATCCACAACTTCTATAGGCTCCACATTGATACATACATTTTATCCTTGTTGTTCATCCATATACGCCATTTACACGTGACACTCGAGTTGTGCCATTTTATCCATGTCCATATATATATGGGTGACCATCATCAATTGTAAAATATGATCAGTTGATTACAATTCCATAGTCCACCAAATGCTAGTTTCACTTGATTAAGTCTTTTTTTTCTAAATTTAAAAAAAAAAATTTATCCCAAACTTTGGATTGGACGGTCAAAATTTTATGGCACTTCCAAACATATAATCATCATGTTAAAATAGTGTTAATTTCACCTAATGCAATTTAATACCACCTAATCCGGTGTTCCAAATAAGCCAAGCATTTGTACCATGGCTCCGTAAATCATTAAAGTTCCATCATAAGTCAACTTTTTCTAGCTGGACATTATCAATGGACTTTAAGTATGTTATGGTCCCTTGATATACATTGATATGACATAATGTAAAAGCTTCCCTTGATATACATGGATATGCTATCATTTAATGACTTTAACTTTTAGCTCAAGTAGGGATTTGACATGATACCAGTGCAGAAGGTCTTGTCTTGGAATCGGTAATATATACTCCCACAAGAGCTATAAAATCAAGTCTATCTTAAGACTAGGAAAATACGCTCAGATTATTTATGGTGCGAGTTTCCCTCCCCCAGCCCATTGTATAGTATGTTCTTATGCGGAGTTTCACCCCGCATGTCTATAAGGGCCCGTTTGGCCAGCTGCATTAGAAGGTATCAGGGGGGATTGAATTCAAAAAAACATATTATCACGAATGGCAGGGGTTGAGCTAAATTACATGCTTTGTTTGTAATGCGGTGGTATATTGAATGGATATACTCACCATCATTTGAAACTATTTAGAATAACACACGTGTTACATCTAATTCGTTCATTTGTTTTGTAACCTCATTTTATGGAATAGGCCTAAAAATTAGGCACATCTAATACTTATGTGGCCCCAAAGAAGTTTTCAACGATAAGTATTAAATCCCCATTGCTTTCTATGGTGGGGTCCACTAGAGCTTTAGATCTACCTGATTTTTTGGCTCATGCTCTAAAATGATCTCGAAAAATGGGTGGACGGTGTGGATATAGCTCACACATCATGGTTGGACCTACACAACTTGCTAACATTGAATGAAATTGGCACGAGGACCAATGCAATTCCAGCTAATCTACTTCCAAGCTTTTCCAAACATGGAGTGGAATTGGCACATGACCATGTGCAATTCCATTCCCCCTAATACTCTCTAATGCAACTGGCCAAACAGGGCCTAAGTTTACTTAAGTTCACTAATAAACATTGATACATCATCATCTAACTGCTCAAGCTTTTCGAGTAAATGGTTGTATGACAAAGTCTAATAAGATTACTACAGTAGAATTATATATTTACTAATTGCATAATTAAACTCCTTTTATAAGAAATAGATACGTACTTGAACCACTTAAAACTTTAATTTTTTTTTCTACTCACTGTGGGTATCCATCTCCACCAGATAATACAAGCTCACTAAAAGATAAAATCAAGTCAGACTTAATTGAATTCGAGAGGCAGAATGGCCGAATCCTTCCACATTTGAAATACATAGACTATCTTTAAAAAAGAGAGTCTTTAAGCCACTCTCAACATCCAGTAAAGACAGTTTCCATATTTTATTTATTATGATACACACCGTATGGTGGGGCCACAGGCAACACTTGCAAGTAGGCTTATTCGACTAGCACTGTTGGAGGAGCCAGCCGGCCTAAGGTTTTATTACGGGAGTGTTATTTAATGCTCTGGCTGCATATGATGCTTGATACTCAAGCACTTAGATACAGTAGACGTGGCATATATAAACTCGAAATTAAACTGACAACATTTTATAACCTGTTGTTTTGAGTTTATGTATCAAAAATCTGATTTATTGAATGATATCAATCTTTGATTAATGGACACTTATTTGTGGAGATAAGATCCTTGACACACTCTCCCTCTCCTTTTCATTTTAACCGTTCAATAAATGTCTAGAAATCTAATTATTAAATAATTAATTAAGTATAATATTTGGATCATGATGGATCTAAGGAGGTAACATTAATTTGGACAGTTTATTTTGAATTTCATACATGTCACGTGCAATTTTTAAATAATTTCTAAGTGCCTATGTATCAACCATCAAATTCTACCAGAGTATTGAAAGTTTTCTTTCATTATTTCGTTTCTAAGATCCACGTCTTTTTCATCATCATGCCGAGGCTTCAACTGGTGAAGCTTTTATGTCTTTTTTTTCCGATTTTTTTTTCTACTATCAATGATTGGCATCGATCTAAACTGTCCACATTGTGGGCCCCACTGAAGGCGCCCCACTGCTGCAAAATCAATTGACTGGCTATCATAGATTTCTCCATTTTAACTATTCGTCTAATGGCCACCCCAATTGGCTAGTAGGCACTGTCCCTCGGGCTATCGTTGCTTCACATGCCCTACCTTCCAAGGGTGCACATGGAACTAGTAAATTGGACCGGAATCAGTTTTGGTTTCAAAAATCAAAGAACTGGTTAGTTTAATTTGGTTCTTAGTTTGAGAGTCCGTGGAATTAAACCAGACCGTAGAACTGAACTTAGAACTAGACCCATTAGTCAATAAATATTTAAATTTTATTTTTTTTTAAACGTTAAAAACTATACCATTCATCGAATGGATCACAACATGAATAGACATTGGCATCAAAATCATTTTAGGAACATGAAAGGGTCATAAAAATAAACCATGACAAGATTACAGATGAGATTAGGTTGGATTAAAAAAAAAAAAAAAAAATCATGCAATTGAGCTGGATTATAAAAAGCTTAGAACCTTGGAACGAACTGAACTCATTTCAATTCGGTTCTAGGTTACAAACGGTACGGTTCCTGTTGGAAACGGTTCATTTCCGTTTCACCCCGTAACCGGACCGAACCGTGTGCACCCCTACCACCTTTGTCAATATCAACCGTCCGCTAGGTGGGCCCTGAGTTCATCTGATTAGTGTCCAAAATCCTTACATCTTTACTGCCTCATCAGTTGCTTCGAAAATCCCCTCTTTGGATGGTTAGGATTGTACGGAGCAATCGTTGGTGAGGCCCACCACTGATAGATGGCAATGCTTAATTACTACTTACTAGTTGCTCTGGGAGGTCCCAAGGTTAAATAGGGAGATTGACCCCTTCTGAACCATCTTTTCCATTCTCCAGTTCAATCAGACCGTTCGTTCTTAGAGCTATTTATTCATTTGGGTGATGATCCGGACCGTCCATCTCAGCTCTCACAATGAACGGTCTACAAAGAAAAACTCCTCAGGTAACAGATACTCATCGTCCACACGAAGATGCTCTCTGACAGAGTGGCTCATCCACGATTAGACCATCTAGAGAACAGCCTGGATCAACAGATGGTGGGACACGAACCTCTGTGGCCCACCCTCTGGATCAGCACGTGCAATTCACGTAGAGAGAGGAAGTCAGGTTTGCCAGACGACAGATGGGCATGTAAGTATTCATAGAGTAAAGTAAGACAACTGGATACTCATATATGAGAACCTGTACACGTGGCATATGCAACTCGGTCTAGTCGCCCAAATTAAAAAACTCGTTGCTAATGGTTAACAATCATATTTTAAGAGTCTGACTAGTCAAGTGAGACTTGTTGCGGGCAAAAATGGTATGACCATCCATGGGATCAGCTCGGATTCACGCGCACATACTTTTGACCAAAAGGTTCCTGAACAACCGTCTCATATTATTTTGGAGAGAGGGTATACTTTACACTCCTGAGTCTAGTCTTCTGGATTTGTATTTCCGAGCTTTGGCCAAGCTTATCTATCCGAGATTTGACCTAATTTATTTGTACATCTTCAAGAGTCATTCAGATGTATACAATCAGAAGATGACCAGAAGACTGATCGGCTCGGCGAGATGAAAGAGATGGACTATCAAGAACGGTAAGTATCGCCAAGGAGATGGGTCCGCTCCATATGCTCGAAGCCTAGACAGATCCAGGTATACGAAGAGTCGACCAGTGACGATCAGTGTAAAGACTCGTTCTGAGCCGATCATGGAGATCTGCCCAACCAATCGATGGCTTGGCTCAGCTCGGCTTCAACTTGAGTGATCGAGGGTTCAGCTTAGGTCAGTCTCGACACCCATTGCATGATTCTAGAGTCAATTACGTCAACACTTATCACTTATATAAATCTCGTGTAACGATTGAGAAACATACGCAAAGATTGCGCTTAAGATCATGAACCGTCTCCAGCCCACCTACATTATAAATAAGGGACCCATCTATGTAAAAAGATACGCAAAATCTCTCACCTGAAACCCCTCAATACTACCAGACCCGGATTCCTAGCCTAACTTTGGCATCAAAAGGTCCCCTGCTCTAGCCAGGGTCTCATTTGTCATCCTCCTGTGCAGGTACTCGAAAGTCTAACAAGGGTGTACCAGATTTTTGCATCAACAAGACTTGTCCAAGTTGACTCTGACTTGGTCAGACCTGATCTAGTTCCATACAACCTGAGTTAGGTGAGTTCCAGGCAATCGCGTACTGACTCGGATGAGTCTCGACTCAACTCAGAACCGAACCTATATCTAGGGGTGCACGCAAGTCGGTTCAGTCCGATTCTGGGGTGAAACCGAAACTGAACCATTCCTAATGGTTCTAGGATATTCGGAACCGGAACCGGACCGTTAGCACCCAAGAACCGAACCGGAACCGGACCGTTAAAACCGGTTCGGTTCCGGATCCATTCCACGGCTTTTTATAATCCAACCCAATTGCATGTTTAATTTTATAATCTAGCCCATGTTCATTCGTGTTGTGATCCATTTGATGAATGGTTTAGATATTTTATAAGGTGTGCAAAAATACATTTATAAAAATAATCAAATGGTGCATTGTAAACGAGTCAAATATGGAAACAATCAAAGGGTTCTTGGTTCGGTTCTAAGCCGTAATTTGGATTCACGGTTCGGTTTTACGGATCGGTTCACCGTTCGGTTCGGTTTGGTTCTACATACCCCCAAACCGAAAACTAAACCGATGTAATCGCTTCTTTGATTTTTTGGAATAGGAACCAGAACCGGTGCACTCTAGAACCGGACCAAACCGGATCATTTGGTCGGTTCTGATCCGGTTCCACAGTTCTACCGGTTCGATGTGCACCCCTACCTATATCACCCTCGACTCGGTATTAGTCGAGCTGATTCACCCCAACTCCGGTGAGTCGCAAGTCGACTGGTAACCAGATGAGCTGGTCCTAGTCCGCGGCGTCTTCTAAGTTATAGCCACCTCAGGACAGAAGGAATGAGGGTAAATTAGTCAAAAAGGATAATTTAATTCTGGCGTGGGCCCCACATGGGTGCATGATCTAATAATCACTTCATTGGACCTACAGATTACTTGATTAACGGTGGCTTTATCTGCTCCCAATGCGTTGGAGGCATCCAATGGCTTACAATCTACAGGAGTTTCCTGGTGCTCTGGCAGAGCCTGATAGTTCATACGCATGAGCTTGTAAAGTGCATAGGGGCACATGTATAACTCACCTTTAAACCGTTCAAATCGTGGGGCCTGTTGTATATAGTTCATAATCACTAAATTGGCCTGATCGGATAATCCTGACCTCTGATTGATGGACTGTTTGTTTTCTGAATCCAGACCATAGGGACTTTCTCATTTCATCCGTCCATTAGTTTTTCCATTATCGGTCAGTTGAGACATCAATCCAGAGTAGTTTTTGGCCTCTGACCCATCAAAATCAAGAATTTCTAGATCATTGGACACATTTCAAGATTGCTATTATAATTAATAAATGCTTATTTCAGTCAAATTTCAAATAAATACAACATATCAAACAAGCTTAAATAATGCTGATGGCAAGTACTCATACGATCACATAATGATATTAGCTGTCCGAGCAGATGCCCACGAGATGATGATGACACATAAATAGTTAAGGGTCCATTCTGCCAGTAAAGTAACGAATATGACCTTTTAAAATATTGGCCATCTAAGATTGTGACGCCGGGGTGACCGTGATGAGGTCGATCACCGTCTTCTTTAAGGATAACTACATCCGACAGAGCTTTACTGGAGTACTCCTCATAATGTCTTCATGAATTCACGAGAAAAAAGTAAGAAAATAGAAAATAAATTTTATAAAATCAGTAATTTGATTGATTGATTGAAATAAATGAATTCACAACCCTTTAAATATGAATACTAAACAGTAGGAGAAGTTTCGGAATCAAACTACAACTAAAACTCTTAGAAATTGCGCCTTAATAGACGGTCGTGATGCCTACTAGTGTGCATGGTTTCGGCTGAAAATAGTTAGTGCCCTATTTGGCAAGACTAGGATGTTCTCCTGATTATTCTAAGCGAGTTGAAAATAAAATGAGATTTTGACAGTCAGTATTTTGCAAATTCGGCATGGGCAACCCGGTGTAGCAGGTTGGGTGGCTAAAGTAGCTTGCCCTGCCCCAAAATCATCTATAGTATGTCAAATAACTCATTTTGATTTATGAGATACGCCCGATTTAAGGTCTAATGGTCCGGATCACTTCTGTCGTCGACCTGGGCTTTCTCTAATCCATCTTGGCTATGAAACTCTACATCAGATTGGTATCACTAGATTAATGACTCTAATTGATGCATTGTTCTTCCATATGTACTGCAGAAGATATTTAGCCAATAAACTTCTGAATTTCCAAATTCTTCAGTATCTGCTCCATTCTACATGAAATCCCAAAATTAATACAGATAATATTGGAAGGCAATCTAGACTTATGTTCCAGCAATCTTAGAGTTGCATGCAATATAGCAACATTTACCTGACATATCTGTAACTCAATCAAGATCTTTCAGATCACGTATCCCACCAATGCATTGGACATTGTAAAAAAATCAAATTGATAGTAAGATCTTATTCCCTAACTAATTATAATATATTCTGTATATCTGGACCGTTGATATTTTCATTTATGGGGTGCTTGATTTTCCATTTACACCAGTATTAAATGGTGATAAATAAACTATTATGACATTTTCCAAATGTTTGGTAGAAAGTGATTACACCTCGTGCCACTGGATCCACCTGTTTTACCAACTCAATTTAAGGCATGAACTAAAAAATGAAACAGATTCTAAACTTAAGTGGACCACACTATAAGAAATAAAGTGCAAAGATACAAGGACGGGTGTGATGAGATCGAGCACCTCTTCCTCGGGGAATAAGTACTCCGAATCTACAAAGCTTCCCTGGACTGTTCACAGAAATTCCTCAAATCTCCGAGGAGAGAGAAAATATAAATAAATTAGAAATAAATTGATTGATGATTAAAAAAAATAACAAGTTTACAATCCCTTAAATATATATGAACCATACGAAGAAATCTTAGAATTAAACTACAACTCAAATTCTCTAAAATCATGAGTTACTATAAATAGTAAACTTATTATTAATAGACTGTCATGATTTACATTAGACCTCATGATTTTCGGCCAAAAATAATAAGTATCCTATTTATCTTAACTATGTTATTCTCCTAATTTTCTAGGCACTTTTTATGTTGGAAACAACTCCTACAATTCACTGGAGCAAAGTTATGATCAAACGAAAACTTATTATAAATAGTAAAAATGGAATTAAAAAGGACTTTCGACCACCCAATCGGATGAAATCTCACAAATAGTACAGGCTAATACCCCCATATCCATAGCTCAAGTGGTAGACTGAGTGAAAGATACCTCGTTTCAACACTGAGGTCTTAGTATTGATTCCTAGTGAGTGTGGCTAACAGTGAAGTGTGAACTAACAGTGGGTGTACTAACAAGCTAACATTAAAAAATAATAATAATGAAATTATTATTTAAAAAAAAAAAAAAAGAGGATTAGTTGGCTAAAGTATTTTCTCATACCCTAAAATCATACATAATAGGTCAAATAACACGTTCCGGTTTGCGAGAGATGTCTATTTTAATGTCCTGATGGTCCAGGTAACTTTCACCTTCGGGCCTTCTCTAGTCCATCTTGGCCATGAAATTGCACATCTGTCACCCAGCCTATTAATAAAGTTACACAAACATGAATAAACGAAATATATAAATATGTGGCCCCAAAAAGTTTTAAATGGTAGGTATTCAGTTCCTCTTATTTCTAATAGTGTGGTTCAATCGTGTTTTAGATTTGCCTTATTTTTGGCCTAATATCTTAATATGAGCAGATTAAAAAAAATAAAAAATGGACGGATGGATCATACACATAAATAACAATGGGCTTACAAAATTTGCCCCAGATTTCATTTCTACATTTGTTTTAGAACTTACTTTCACCCAAACATGGTCAATGTCAACATTATCAACCTTTAGTTTTGCTACTACAATTACATAGGTAACGAATAATTACCTATTTACAAAAGTAAATAAAAAATCAAACACTCCCTTAATGGTCCATTTCATGGATGTTAATTTAACAGTAAGAATTATCCTTCGAGCTATATTTTTGGTTTATGGCCCATTGGAATTGAGCCTAACGATTTGATTGGTTGGGATTGGGATGAGGTGGGCCACAGTATCAACGGTTCAAACTATTGTATGAATGTTCGTATAAGCCACTAGAGCACCGATTGTTTTTCCTCAAAAGTCTTCCTAAGTCCTTACCATGATTGAGTTCCACTCAATTTTCAATTTTATTTCAAACGAACTCTTATCTTAGTATCCTAAAAAAATATAAAAAGACAAGAAATTAGATGGAATTACGAAATTGTCATCCTTAATGGTACTTTCTTTTGTATGATTGATGTACTAGTGACTGTTTATACTTTATTACGAAAGTTTTGATACTCTGGTAGAGTGTGATCATTGGTACACAGGCGCAAGGGATTTCATATTTAGGATATCGATAACACAAATCAAACCGTCCACATCATGTGCGTCAATCTAGATGGTCCATTTATCGGAAACTCCACCTATCTGATTTCATAATTTTTTGACGGATGGGAATTTGATGGACGATTGAACTGGAAAAGGATAAATGGTCGAGATTGATCAAGAAAATGCAAAGAATGTTCAATCGATTTTCTTTTTGAGTGATGGCCTATCTTCAGTGGGTCCCACAATTTGAATGGCTTGATTTGATTAGTTCATGTCACTAACAATTCTAGTACCTGAATGGTTGAAACACTAAATTCTTTGGGCCCACCATGTTGGATATGTGTAATCTACTCCGTCCATCAGGTGATAGCCCTTGTTTTCACTGTTCATACAAAATATCAGCTCAATGAAAACCTCAGATGGGCCACACCAATGGGAAGGTTACAGTACACCTATAACCTATACATTCACGTGTTGTGGCCTGCCGAAGCTATTGGTCAGGTTGATTTTTGTTTCTTCCGTTCTTCCTGATGAGTCACTCCCGATGAACGGGTTTGATGAAAGATAGACTACATGGTGGCCCCACACCCAACCTATGATTGGCATCCCATCCCTGTTGTTCCCTTTGGTTTGGCCCACCTGAGTTGTGGATCTGGCTGAATTTTAACCTTAGGGTCTAGCATTAAGGACTACACTTGATGGACGGAGTGGATTTCACATATACAACATGGTGGGCCCCAAAAATTTTGGGCATTTTGGGAGTGAGTGAGTGAAAGAGGTGTTATAGAGAATTCAGATCCAATTTCAGAGTGCATTTGTGTTAGCCATCACACTCTGCAAGAGTATCAAATAACAAACCATATTCTATGCTATCTTTGTTTGTTAGATGCACCTTTCATTGCTTGTCTGTCACATTTTAAGGTTGCGTTTAGAGGCAGTATTCAATTGAAATGTGTAGAAGAATTGTAATGTTGTAATGGCCATATTCGTACTACCTATTCTAAGTATTCAAATGGACAAAACCTCCAAACTGCAATCATGTTGCTTTTGAGCTGGATCTGAAAGTGACTGCCAAAAAATCTTATCACTGTTAGAGGTTTTTCTTCTGATTGAAATAAATTATCACAATTCAATTCATTTTCGGTTTAAAAAAATAATAATAATAAATTTCCACCTAATAAAAAAGTAAAGAGTTAGTCGTTAAACTTTTGCCAAACAATCAAAACGGATAAAATTAGCTGAGTAGCTTGGACAAGGTTAAAGTGACTTTTACGGCTGTTTTTTTTTTTAAAACAAACACACTCACATCAGAGTGGGATTTCACTGCAATGGATAGTTGAACCCCTGACCTCATATTGAAACTCTTATAAGTCTACCATTGAGGCTTGAGTAAGTACTAGGTGGCATATATTTATATTAAAAATAACTTATGCTTTGGCCATGTAGTGGATGATACGCATGCTCTGTCTTTTCATTGTAAAAGGTCTGCACGTCATCTATAATGATTGACAAAGTATGCATAACATCTTAAATTTTTACTATTTTAGATTGTCAAAAGTTATATATATATATATATATATATATATATATATATATATATATATATATATAAATAGCCATGTCGTCATTTACTGACCCTTGACGCTTGAAGTAAGTCTATACGTGGCTGGTATTAAAAAAGAATCGTACAAATAAGATTGATCAACCGTAGAAAATCAATGAATCCAACCGATCACTTAAACATCAAGTTTAGCCCCATGATTTGTTCACATAGGACCAAAATCTAGCCAACCCATAACTAAATAAAGACATACCTAAAGTCGAGATAACTATGGGTCAGATCTTAATTAATAAATCAAATCAACCCGGTCACTCATTTAGCCTAAGAATTAACGATTTAGAGTAATCATAATCGAATCACCATTTTCGTTAATTTCGAATAGGTCACACTATGAACTTAGTTAATCTAAACCCTAACAACTGCGCCCAAGAAATCTTCTCACCCAATTTATTTCAGAAATGCCCCGATCACCCAAACAAGCTCTAGACCGCTCGTTAGTGGATCACTAGTTCGAAATTATAGAATAATGTCCATCTTACTGGGTTTGACGTCCATCGCAAATGGTGGGCCCAAATGATGCCCCGAACCTCACAATTTTGACCGTGAAGGTAGAGCTTGAAAGGCACGACTCTCCAGGACTTGAAACCTGAAACTTAAGTGAGTTGGCCCTGCCACTAAAATGGCGAAGTTGAGACTTTTCAACCGTTGAATTACAATCAAACTTTGGCCATAAGTCAGGGATATTTTCCTGCTCATATCCGTATAATTGTGGGCCCGATCGATTATCAGTGACCGTTGATCGCAAATCGGGCCCCTGTGATCAATTGACTGATCTGTTTGCCACCAAACTTACGACAACCCTTCATCTTACTATGGGACTCCTAATTTATAGCACAGATGGGTCAGGGGGCCACTAGGACAGCCCCAAAGGCCAAAAATACACCCACCAAGGGTATATGCATTAGGTCCAGCCTTCCTAGGGCCAAATAAGCTAATTTTTAGGTTATATAAGCTCTAAAAATCTTCTCCCACCCTCTCATACGAATTTTCCAGCAAAGGAGGGGGGGAGAGAGAGAGAGAGAGAGAGAGAGAGAGAGAGAGAGAGAGAGAGAGAGAGGAATGGGAGAGTGAGCTCAAAGGGTGGGAATTGAGAGGATTCCCTCTCCTACCACGACCTCATGCCGGAAACCGCATCTCCGCCACCACGAGAGGGGATTTGTTGCGATCCAAAAAAGTAACCACCCTATCATTTCCCTAATTCCAGTAAGATGAGTCACATGCATGTGTCATAACTTACAAATCTATATGACACAGGCTCCGACGCGTCAACCCACGAGTCCGGCACCCCAAAGCCACTCCACGAGCCTTCGACAACCCCTAGGTGTGGACCATTAGCTATACGTGGCCGTTGATCAAATTTAGGTCAAAATTAGTGATTATGGGTGTAGAATTTGCTTACATGTTAGTTGTATATATGTTAATTATAGAATTGGAGTGTTGTTTCGAATGTTTTCCGATTTGGAGGGAAATCGGGCTCTCAATCGCCCAAGATCCTTGTATTGCCTTAATTCCTGATATTCATGAGCATAAAATTAGGACACATTCCCTAAATTCTGAAACAAATAGGAAAATTTCGCTGCATGTCCCCTATGCACATGATTAATTACTGATATTCATTCTATGCATCATCGTTTCTTTGAAATTGAGCTTGTTTACGTGTTTATTTAAAATTTTCATATATATAAGAATCCTTGTTGAATCATGATTTTCATGTCTACAATTTACTGCTATGTATGCCTAAATCCCTCACAACTAGAAGTAGACAAACATCTACTTTAGTATCATTCATTTATACCCTGCCCCCTTTCTAAATTGGCCAGCAAATTTCAGAACATACATGGGCAGGCCCTCTGGTAGGGATGTCCATGGGAAAATTTGACCCAATTAGTCAAATTACGGATAGTCGGTTGTAGTCGGACTACGCGGGACGTTGCTCCTAATTTCGTATGATTCGTAGTTCATCTAGCGGGGACAAATTTGGCTCACCAGCTAGCTATCCATGTTCGTTAACCATGTATGTACATGCCTACCTGAATCTGAAACACCCCACACCTTTGAGAGGCCACTATTAACCGTAAATGATATGATCCCTAGGACTCATGACCCGGGCATGGTGGTATGAGACACCGTGTCCGAGCTGTCAGCGTATGCTAGAGTGATGAGCCTTCTCATAGTGACCAGTGAACAACTAAGACTCGGGAGCCGGGCATAGTGGTATGAGACACTGTGTCCATGCTGTCGGCCTATGCTGGGGTGACGAGCCTCCCCGTAGTGACTAAAGAGCATAGGAGGTGATAGGTCCTTGTTCGAACGGCCTCGTCAAATTTCCCGGTCGATGGTTTCGTGCCAGATTGTCGTTCAAACGACCCGGGCATGAATGGAATTGGACAACGAGTCATTCCTTGTAGTGATTTGGTTATGTAACAAGCCTACACCTCGGAACTGAGTGATCATACTCGATGTTTAGGTGACGACTTATACCGAGATGATCCTCATACTTTTAGGTATCATGTCTTACCTTTGAAATTTTTGATTTATGAGACAGATGGATGATACCTAAATTTGAATCATGAATCACAGGTTCAGAGCCACTACAGCCACCCTGGGCCAAGTGATATGGATAAGGCTATTGATTAAATGGATGTGTTTCAGTTTTCCTAATCTTGTTGGATGAACGGACTTAATTAAATACTCGATTAACATCTCACCATCACATTGCATTAGTTAGGATTGGCGATTCGGCAGTCGAGGTCGCTTTGAGGGAGTGTTGGGCATTACGATTGTTAAACGGTGTCGCTTGAGAGAGTAATGGAAGTAAGTGTCACGCCCCGAAAATCGGAACCCGAGTTGGCCAAGCTCGGACCCGAATTTCAGGACTATGAGTTGTATTTAAATAAAATATACATCGCAGCTCACATTATTTCATGCATTTTCAAGGCAATCAGAGCAACTAAAAGGATACTAATCATTGTCCACTAATCAATCATTAAATCTTTAATTACATTGACATAAAAATAATAATAATAACATACATTGAATTTTAATTAATTTTTAAATAAAAATATAAAAATATAAAAGTCTTCAATCTTGTCCAACCGGTTCTTCATATATAAACTCTACAAAATAGTTATATGGGTGTGAGCGAGACGGCTCGTAGGGTCACATCCTTCCCAAAATTGAAAATTTTACATTAGCACAAATAAAACTCAATAATACAAATATGATTAATTACGAGTATTGAATCGTCATTGTACATGATAACAATAATTTATTTTTTGTAATAACAAAATAAGACAATGACGTTATCTAAAATCATTTTTAGTTCAATCCAGGGCAGAGCACCTGTATGTGTTGATCCTTTTAGGGAATGACACTCGACAGAGCATCGGTGTTGATCCTTTTAGGGAATGACCCTCGATAGAGCACCTAGTGAATAAACTTTTAGGATAAATACCGAGGGCAGAGCACCTGTATTTGTTGATCCTTTTAGGGAATTGCCCAGGGCAGAGCACCCGTGCCGATCCTTTTGGGTATGACCCTGGGCAAAGCACCCGTACCGTGCTGATCCTTTCGGGAATGACTCTATGCAGAACACCCATAACAAATATAATGTAATGATCCTTTTAGAGCAGAGCACCCATAATTTAAATACAATTTAAAGCAGTTAACTGTGATCAAATGAATTTATTTCACATATCAAAAATCAAATAAATGTATTTTACATCACTTAAAATTAAAATCAAATAATTTAAATCAACAATACAAAATAAATAATCAATGTAATCAAATATATACACTAATGTAGTCTTTTCAATCGGAAAGATCACCTACCTAGTGTGTTGAGTGGAGGTTAAATGACATAGTTTGGACATTGCAGATTGGAGATGGATCCAATGGATAGTCGAGATTTTTCAATTTATAATTTGGCTCAAAAATGGAAAGAGAAAGGAGGAAAAATTGGAGAGGTTTCAATCTATGTGAATTGCATTGTGGAAGCCTTTCAAATCCCTTACTGCAATGGAAGCTAGGTGGGTCCAACGAGATGTTTGTGAGAAATTCAATCCGTCCAGCTACTTTGTCGGGTCGTAATAATACATGATTCTAAAGGTAAGGCAGATTTAGAATATATGTGGGTCATAAGACTGGAAACAGTGGGGTTGAACGCTTGCCGTTAAAATCCTCTTGGGTTGATGGTGAGCGGCCTGGATTATTTGGTGGGTTCCGCCGATGAAGAATGGTGGAAGAACAAAGAGGAGAGTTTGAATGGGAGAGGAAATTGGGGAGAGAGGTTAGGTCGTATGGTGAGAGGAGTGAGAGATGGGGTTGGTTACGATGAGAGGAATGACATGTCACTTTGTTTTGTTTTATTTCTTTTTTTTTCTTTTTAGAGTGGGCCCCACAGGAATGATGTACAGATCCACACCGTTCATCAGTTTTGTTAGATAATGTTAGGACATGGCCAAGGAAATGAGGTAGATTCAAGCTTTAAGTGGGCCACACTAAAAGAAAAAATGGGATACAGTTCCCACCATTAAAAAAAACAAACGGGTTGTTACAGTAAGGGCATACATCATATCATAAAACATATGCATTAATAAGAGTGGTTAGGATTCTATGAATGATTGCATTTCACTAAGTTTGTCCATGTATTTGATAATATGCGCAACTTATTGATAATGGTATCCACTGAGTTGATCACTCACTCTCACTCTGGGACGGTGTTTTAAAACACCAATCAGACCTTATCTTAGATACAGGTGTCATAGAGCTCAACGTGCTGGATGGGGTGAGTATAGACGAGGAGGAGGAGCTCTCCTACTTTCAGCTTTTGAGCAGATTACCATAGGCCGTCCTAGGACTAGTGATGGGGTTCAAGGGAAGGTTTATATTTCTGGATTATGTGTATTTTTATGGGACACGGTCCCTCACGTTCACTGACATTTTCTTTTTATCGGATCTGCTTATTCCATGATAGTTGCACATGTGTTTGCTATTTTAGTCTTGATTTATGCTGCATGGTCCACTTAAATTTCTCCATTGCTTATGAAACAAACTAATCATGTATATTTCGAAACCGAATAGGAATATTTCGAAACCCAATAGGGCATAAGTAGCACCCGGGAATTCAGGAGCCAAGTACCTACTCGGCCCCCCGAAATCCGGGGCGTTACAGTATGCTACATGCATCTTGTAAATCTTTATGGCTAGAGGTGCATGGTATGAGAATGCAAATTGGGTACTATGCTTAGGGACTGAGCTCCCTATGCATTAGACGTGGCAGGATTTCATTAGAATATAGGTCAGTGTC
Source organism: Magnolia changhungtana (assembly GCA_030180095.1). NCBI lineage: Eukaryota > Viridiplantae > Streptophyta > Magnoliopsida > Magnoliales > Magnoliaceae > Magnolia > Magnolia changhungtana. The sequence continues at coordinate 5,385,154 of JASAUF010000481.1, forward strand.
AAAGATGGAGCCCATACAATGCATGTTTGAAAGTTGTTTGATTGAGCATGCTTTGTTTAACACAGACATAGATTGTCAATGAAAGCCTTTTTTAGGAGCTTCCTGCAATGAGAAGGTAGGAGGGGCCCACCATAATCATCATGAGAAATCCACCTTGTCCATTCATTTTTCCATAACATGTTAGGCATAGGCCCAAAGGGAGATAGATCCAAAATTCAAGTGGGTTGCATGACAGTAAATAGTGAAGATTTAACGTACGATGTTGAAACTTTAATAGGGCTATAAAAGTTTTGGATCAATTGTTTTTTTTTTTCTTTTCTTTTTTTCATTTTGTGTGTTTTCAATTCATCCCAGTAAGAATGACTTTATTGAATTGTATGGATGACATATAAATCATCTTGGACCCATGGAGGTCACAATGGTAGGCATTTCTCTACTCACTTTTTCATGGTAGCTGGCTTGAGTTGTGGATCTTCATTTTTTAAGCTGATGTCCTAACATAACCAAGCAAAATGGATGAATTGGGTGAATTTCTAACAACCATCATGGTGGGCCTTACTTAGCTTTTCGTGGAAGGAAATCGAGCTTTGTAGGCAATTTATGTCCATCTAACACCGGCTTGCCATTCAATAGAATATTCATTTGGAAATACGGAAAGGAGGCTTGAGTTTAGACAGGGCAGTGCCCAATTGCATTCATGTTATGAATATTCACCTTCAATGCTAGAAGGGCCTGTTTGGCCGGGCAGGGTAGATGGGATTAGGTTGTATTAGGATGGATTGGAAGGAGCAATCCTAGGATTTAGCCGGGAGTGCCAAACATGTAAGACCCGTATCCTAGTTCGTACTGTTCTGATGAATCCTGCGATCATTTCCGTCGAAGTCCTGCAATCCGCGACTGATAATCAACGTTGCGATCGATCGTAAGTCGTATCCTTTATATTCGAGTCGGTTTAATCCGAGACCTGTATCATTGCGACCGCACCGTCGCCACGGTTCCAACGCCGCGACTCACGCACCGATCCGATACCCTGACCAGAAGATGTGAGTCGGCGTTTATTTCAAAGAAACACCGCGCTTTCTCGATCCCAAGAGAATCTCTACGACCCATCCCATCAATCAATCAATCAATCACTTCAATGTCAAGTACAAAGCACCCATGTTTTCTTTTTCCACAAGTTAAGCAAACCCAAAAGTCAACCAATCCATCCCCTCACCCATCACTCACCTCACCCATCACTCACCTCACATCACTCCCCTCACATCCATCACTCTCTCTCCTTATCTCTCTCTCCCTCTCTCATTCCATCTCTCAACTCCCAAGCTCCATACGTCCCAACATTTCCAAGCAATCTCAAAGGCCAAGTGTGGCCCACTTTCCCCTACTCTCACATCTCCCATCTCAACCGTTGGATCATCATCAACCACCATTGAAAGTGGAGGCTAGGAGCTAAGGAGGCTAAGGGAGCAAGGAAAAGGCTAATAAGGTGGGTGATCCACCGTTATTTCTTATTTTAGGGCCCACTTGTTGGTGGGACCCATTTGATGTATGTGATTTAACCAAGAGGGGCCCATAGTGGCGGGGTCCCTCTATCTCACCGTGTATCTCTCTTTCTATCTCTCTCTTCCTAGAATGAAGTGGGCCCCACCAAAACATGTTAAATTCACTCCATTCATCAAATGGTGTGGCCCACCACATTTTAGGCGAAATCCACCATCCGGTGGAAAGTCTTCATATAATATAACATATGATATTTATTTTATATTAATATTATACTATATATGTATATGTATGCATGGTGGGCCACGTGCATGTGGGACCCACCATGAGGCCTGTGTGTATACCGTCCAGCGTCCAGAGACGCTGAACGTGATGGTGGGCTAACATGGAGTACGTGTGCTGACATGGTGGTGTACTTACAAGCTAACAAAAAGAAAAAGGTGGTTTTGGGGTGGGCCGCTCATGCAGGCCCCACCTTGTTGTATGTAGATGATCCACGCCGTCCATTCTATTCTCCAGCCCATTTTAGGCGTTGAACCAAAAGATGAGGCTGATCCGATAATCGAGTAGGCCTTACCATAGGAAACAGTGGTTTTTGCCGTTAAAACTTTGAAAAATGATTGCTGGGGTCCACGTAAAGTTTGGAACCACCTGAAATTTGGTTTGGATGCCTAATTTTATGGAACACATACAATGGACGGGGTAGATCTGGTTAATGTGGGTCCCACCTAGGGTAACAATTTTTTTTTACATATGAGAAAAATGGTGGCAGGAACCTTGCTGCCATGACGTACACAAAAAAGGTGGTCCCCATTAGCCCTAGTTGTGGACTCCACCATGATGTATATTTTGTATCCACACCGTCCATGAGGTGGACCACCCTCTGAGGTGGGTCCCCTCCAAAGATCAGCTCGATCCAACGCTCAGGTGGCCCACACCACAAGAAACAGCGGTGATTGAACTCTACCATTGAAACCTTTCCTGGACCCACTGAAGTTTTGGATCAATCTGAAATTATTTTTCCTCTTCATTCAGGTCTACGTGTGACCTCATGAACGGATTGGATGGCGTATAAATATTAAGGTGGGCCCCACATGGGACCCACAATGATGCATGTGTTTTATTACCACCGTCCGCCCGGACGGTGGTACCCACTGTGATGTTTTTGTTTCAAAACCCACCGTCCAGGGAACGGTGGGCGTGTGGGGTGTGCACGCTTGTGTGCATACGTGTGGGGTGTGCACCTGCATGTGTGCATGCGTGTGTGAGTGTGCACGTGTGTGTGCATAGGTGTGTGAGTGCATGTGTGTGTGTGTATATATATATATATATACACTATATATATTATATTTTATACAATATATCTGATGGTAGGTCTCTATGGGCCCTACAATGATGCATGTGTTGCATCCAACCCGTCCACCCATTCTGAAAGCTCATTTTATGCCATGAATTACAGAATGAATTAGATCCATAGTTCATTGGACCCACCATGATGCATGTGTTGCATCCAAGTCATTCAACTATTTATGGCCGTTGTTGAGGCCCACTTCAATGTGTAATTGTGGCCTTTATTGAGGCCCACCTTGATATGTAATTGTGGGCGTTATTGAGGCCCACCTTGATGTGTATTTGTGGCCGTTGTTGAGGCCCACCTTGATGTATATATGGCCCATGTGTTTAGGCCCATTCAATGTAATTGTGGCCCATGTTACGAGGCCCATTGTGATGTTTTCAAAGACCTATGGGTTATGGCCCATTGCAATGTACATAAGGCCCATTGATGTGGCCCACTTGATGAATGTAAGGCCCATGCGATATGGTCCATTTGATGTATTTAAGGCCCAATGGGATGTCCTTAGGGTCCATTGCAATGTGTGATTCCTCCATGGTCTGTGTAATGATACTTTATGGCGGGCTATGCCTTAGAAACAATGTTGGTTTGACGTCCACATTGTAAGGATAATGTTGGTTAAATATCCGCATTGTCACACTCCTTAAGGCCCACTGATAGGTCCATATTTGTACTCTGCAGTCCGTTTAGGCCCATCTTCACTTTGAGCAACCCCCATTATCATACCATAAGTATAGTGCTGCCCCATGATTCATGATCATACGCATTATATGCATGCTTGAGATGAGGGGTGACTGATCATAGCATATGCCTTCGGGCAAAAATTACGGGCTCCACGATAGGTGAGTTGCCTCGCATGAGCGCATAGTTTACGCAGACATTGTTGCATGGTGGTAGTGTGACTCATGCACTTGCATTGTGTGATTGTAGTTCTTGTATGCCCTAGCGACACCAGGTCATAGCCTCCACAGACACATCGTGGGTGGCTGGATTGGATACCGAAAATGTTTGGTTCTAGCATACGGGCGCCATAGATGTCCCTGGGTGAAAATTCCTAAACCCGATGGTACTAAAGGATGACTCCAACGTCGAGACCGAGTGGATGTACGAGCGCATGAGGGCCGAATACCAGGAGGTCGCGTCTCCCACTGTGTCGTGGTCGGTTGGAAAGGGGTGTGACCTTACCTGCCTGAGTGAGGGGGCAATTTCTAGGTTGAGTTTGACCAGCTTAAGGAATCGGTCCGCTATCGACGAGCCGGCCCAGATATTGGCAGGCGGATAGTGAGGTCTCTTCCACTCTCCCAGTTGTGCGTTCGGATAGGGGCGGCAAGCTGGCTTGAGTGTACTAGACCCCGGTGATTATCCAGACTGATAACTGTATTGACAGGAGGATTGACATGCTTGAACTGCATTCTGCATCGCATGGCCTTGATATGGCCGATATCATTTATATTATGTACCGCATAGCCTTAGTATGCCGATCGCATTCATGTACTCATCGCACGATTTCGCATTACTCGACCTCGCATTCGAGCACGCTCATATTGCACACACACTTACACCACCCTCTAAGCTTTCCATAAGCTTATGCACGATTGATGCGTGCGCAGTGACGCCTTGAGATGCAATCCCATGATCGGAGCGTGCAGCCGAGCTTTTGGAGTTTTTGTTATTAGCACTATCTTGTATTTTCCTTTCCTACGCATTGTACTCAAAGACTTTTGTTCATAGTGGACTTTGTGATGGTGTTCTTGTGGTTATTGTTCGTGGGTTATGCATGTGGTTGTGCTCATTACAAATCAAATTGATTATTAGAAATCCTCCTTGTAGCATCCCAGGATCGGAACCTGGCGTATGGGCGCTGGGAGCCGAGAATGGGGTTCTACGGAGGCTGTCGGCGCCGAATTCGGCGATCGGAAATTTTGTGAGCCCGGTTTCCGAGTTTGGGGCGTGACAAAACAGGCAGAAGTTGGATATAGCAATCCCATGGGATTGCCAGCAATCCACTAACATCACCATCATTACCTTGAAATCCACCCAATCCTTCTTAATCCCATCTATTTTGCTTGGGACATGTTTGGTTAGATGGAGCAATCCCGGGATTGGCTGACGTAATCCCGGGGTTGGCCAGGCGAGCCAAACATACTCGGCGGTGAATTCCCTAGATATAGCAATCCCATGGGATTGCCACCAATCCACTGACATAGCCATCATTACTTGCCATCCACCCTAATACAATCCAATCCCATGGGATAGGCCCGTCCAAACACACCCTAAATGAAGTGGCAATGCAGTGAACTAATGGTTGATGAAATTTAATACCTTGTTTGGGTGAGAAATTGTTAGAAAATGATGGTTATAAGGTGGACAAGACATTTCCTCTATGGAAGCAAACAGGGATCTTTTGGTGAATTTTTCACTTTGAGAAAAGGAAGGTGGAAAATATAATTCCATAATAAATAAAAAATATATTTTCATTTCCATGGATTCCACCCATCCAAAAGTATCATTAGTTATTGTGTAATCCACAATCACTAAAAAATGAATAATATAAACAAATAGCGAATTGGGTAAACGCCATTGAGCAAGCAAGTTGTAGAGCTTCGTCGGCGACTTTTGATCACGTGCATAGAAAAAATGGGCCATGGGACGGTGTCTGATATGGTCGGGTATTGAAAGTTATAACTAAGTCTCCACAAACCGATATACAGCGGGTCGCGGACAGTTTCATGGCCAAGATGGATCAAAAAAGGCCCGGTCAACGACAGAAGTGATCCGGATTGTCGGACCTTAAATTGAACGTATCTCGCAAATTCAGCTTGGGCAACCCAGCGTAGTAGGGTTGGGTGGCTAAAGTATCTCATTCTACACCAAAATCATATATTTTACATTTGATAATTCATTCCAGATAGCAAGATACGTTTGATTTAAGGTCCGATGGTCCGGATCACTTCTGTCGTTGACCGGGCCTTTTCTGATCCATCTTGGCCATGAAAACTATTTGCAACCCGCTTTACATCACAAACGGTCCAAGGCTAACTTCATCTGCGGCCCATCTAAATAAGATATAATACTTTCATTAGCAATAGCATAAATAAAAATTCATAAAGCATGGAAAAAAAAAAATGTTATCTTGTACAAGTTGAAGGCAATGTGTTAAACGTCGACATAAAGGGGGCAGTGGGTGAAGTCAGCTTGCATATCAACTGGCCCAACTTGCTTTTGAGGAGGGTTCAGGCAATTTGGGTCAAGTCAATTGGGTTATTGGCCGGGCTTGGACTAGAAAATGTAGTCTATTTAAGTAAATGAGTCAGGTTCAAGTTGATCCCACTGGTCCATATTAATGGGTTGGGCCAAATGACGAAGCTGACCGGACCAGACCGAAAATCAGGAAAAAAAAAAAAAAGAAACTACATATAAGTGTAAACATGGCAACATGGAAATATTCTAGTGAAAATTTAATGAAATGATATTATTATGTGATAATATTGTGTTATTTTCAAAATCTAGGTAGTTTTAAATTATGGGCAATTTATTATAGAAATATCCCAATATTTTATGAAAATTTTGTTTTAAATTTAACTATTTCATTAATAACTGTATATTGTAATAATTATTAATTTTCTATTTTTAATGAGATTTTTCTAATAATATATTAAGAAAACCTTTTAAATTTTGAAAATCTCATGGGAAATTGATGTTGAGCGGGTCATGGATAATTTCATTGCCAGGATGGATCAGAAGAGGCCCGATCGGAGACGTAGATGATCTGGACCATCAAAACTTAAAACAGATGTATCTCATAAATCGGAATGAGTTATCGAACATAAAATATATGATTTTGGAGTAGGATGAGCTACTTTAGCCACCCAGCCCTGCTGCCCTAGGTTGCGCAAGCCAGATATGCGAAATACCATCAGATTAACGGTCATTCCATGTTTTATTTTAGTTTTTACTATTTATAGTAAGTTTTAGTTTGAGTATAACTCTTCATCCGTTGAGCTTTAGGAGTTGCGCCCAACATGAAAAGTGCTTAGAATAATTAGGAGAATGTCATGGTACGGCCAAATAGGATACTTCTTCCATAGCTTAGTATCCCTATTTAAAGGGATGTAAACTCGTTTATTTCATTCATCAATCAATTTCAAATTTTATAGAATTTATTTTTTATTTTTCATATTCTTTTCCTCATGGATTCGAAAAGTCTTTATGAGGAGTCCAGAGAAGTTCCATTGATTTGGAACAGTTATCCCCTTGAGAAAGATGGTGCTCGACCTCACGTCCTTCCCTGCATCAGAAATTATGATGGGGAAGGGCGAGATTTATCACCATGTGAATGAATGTGTGTATGCATTCATCAGCTTGTTTGAGCTAGGTTGCGCCAGGTGGGGTTGGGTCAAGCTGGGTTTCGACCCAATTACATTGTATCGGGTTTGATGGATTTTAAGTGAGTGGTAGAGTTGAGCCATTGGGTGTTGTTAGCTCATTTGGTAAATGCTGACCAAACCTGACCCATTGCCACTCCAACCCAACTTTACTGAGTTGAGTCAAGTGGTTGGGAGAACTTATTATTATCATTTAATCTCATAATGGTTAAAAATGAGTTCCTCGATGTGTGGCCCACCATTCTTGCATTGGTCCCACATATCTGACTAGACGTGGATTACCTGCTAGCCCCAACCACGGTTGGAAGCTAGGTGGTTCCCACCTTGAAATTTATGTGAAGCCGACTGTCCATCCATTTTGCCAGCTGATGCTAGGCTGTGAACTCATAAATAGACAATTCCAAAATTTAAATTAGCACATAATAAAAAACAGAGGAGATTAAATGTCCATCGCTAAGGTCATGATAGTTTTGGAGCATGCTTTTTTTTTTTTTTTTTTTTTTCTTTCTACAGTATACATTTCTCTACCTACTTCTTCTTCTCTCTTTTTTTTTTAAATTTATTTTTATTTTTTTTCAGTTTTGTGGTCCACTTGATACATGATTTAGAAAACGAATGGCTAGGGTGAATTTCTCGAAAAATAACCGTGGGCCTCACTTAGCTTCTGACCCGCAGGAGTTCCTGTGGTCATGGGTCGTCGCAGGCAATCCACTTCCACCACCAACTGACCAAACAAGCGGAGGACACTATCACCTGCTAGCTGATGTGTAAAGCTCTCAGGGCCCTACCATGATGGAAGCGGATTGCCCTGGTATACCACACACCAGCAACTTATCTGGTGTGGTGTGGGTATGTGTCGTGTGAAGATAAGCGCTGACGCTCCTCAAGCTCTGATTTGTATGAAATATGGGTCCCACAATGATGAATTTATCATATATGCACTATTCATCCATTTGGCAAGATCATTTTAAATATTAAAATGAGTAATTTCTAATGCTCAAAGTGGACTATAACACAAATAGCAGTGGTGAAAATGATTTTCATGAAACATTTGTAAGGCCCAATATAAAGTCTACTTTCCATCCAATCTGTTCATATGTTCACACAAACCTAGATAAAGAAAAAAAAAAAAAAAACAAATATAATATTGTTGTGACCCGAGTAGGATTTCAATTGCAGGCATTCAATCTATCTGTCTTATTTTTCGGTTTAAGCCTTACAACAGTTTGAATATAACTCATACCGCATGATGGGACCCACAAGATTTGGTGGGCGTGCTTGGCCGAGTGGATTGTAAGGGATTGAATGGTATTAGGGTGGATGGCATGGATTTCAAGGTAATAATGGCTGCATCAGTGGATTGGTGCAAGATCCATGGAATTGCCATATCCTGGGATTGCCATACCAAGCCTGTTTGGCACGCCTGACCAATCCCAGGATTAAACCTGCCCATCCCTTTCAATCCCTTGAGCCAAACACGTCCCAAGCAAATTTGAAAGGATTATGGTGGATTGGATGGGATTTAAAGGTAATGATGGTGTTGTCTGTGGATTGTCTTAAGATCCATGGGATTGCTATATCCCAGGATCAGATCACTCAGTTGTTTGACCCGCCCAGCCAATACCGGGATTTTACTTCCAATCCCTTCCAATACCATCCAATCCCTTCCAATCCAGCCGGCCAAACAGACCCTAAGACCGATTGGTGGTGTGTGGTACACCAGCCAGGCCGCTTCCTACCCTAACACAGGTTTTATAGACTTTGTTTATACATTTTTTTCACGCCATTGCTTAAATGGACCACACCATTAGGAAACAATGGAGATTGAACATTTATACATGAAAACTTCCAATAAGCTTTTTATCTTCCTCAATTTTTATATTACACACTATAATGAGGTGGAAAAAAGAATGGACGGCGTGTATAAAACACATACGATATGGTGCGTCCCACATAGCTTTGACACCGGGTAGATTGCTGGTGCTCGGGTCACTAGACAAACAGCGTCGAAACGGAGGGGTATTTACGTAACATACAAATAATAATTAGGGTAATTCCGTAAATTTCCGTACCCTCCTAATTTTCCGCCCTTTTCCAGCCTTCCCGTTTATTCGCTCTTTACAGCTTTCCTTCTCTATATAAAACTCAAAGACTCTTCACTTCGTTTTCCTTCTCTTCTCTAAAAAAAAAAAGGAAAAAAAACAGAGGATCTGAAGCGAAAGAGAGAAAATCCAGAGTCTCTGTTCTTCTTCTTCTTCTTTCTCTCTCTCTGTAATTTCAATGGCGAGTGCTATGAAAAAGGTCGAGAAGATTCGCCAAATCGTCCATCTTAAGCAGGTAATGAAGCGCTGGAAATCCATCAGTCTTGGCCGTCGCCGACCTGCCTTCTCCGATTCCGACTCCGCCTCCGATTCCGACTCTCTCTCGACCCGACCCCGTCGGATCCCTTCCGGCTACCTCGCGGTTTACGTCGGGGCCGAGCGGCGCCGGTTCGTGATCCCGACCCGGTTCCTCAACCTCCCGATTTTCGTCTCCCTCCTGAAGAAAGCGGAAGAGGAGTTCGGATTCCAGACGTGCGGTGGCCTGGTTTTTCCCTGCGAGGTGGGTTTTTTCAAAGGGGTTTTGAAGATTCTCGAGAAGGACGAGCAGAGATTCCGTGGAGTAGAACTGGAAGAGGTTTTTAAGACGTTTTCCGAGGTTAGTTTTGATCCTTGCAAGGAAACGACGGGATCTTGCCATGGCTTCACGCCCCTGTTGCAGAAGACTAGGGTTTGAGGGTTTTGGATGGGTTTTTGCTTTTTTTTTTAGGTCCTTGGGTTTTTTTCCTTTTTAGAAAAAAGGAGGGGTCTTTTTGTAAAGAAAAAAAAAGGGGTCTTTTAGATGCAATGCGATTATGCGAGGGGGTTTAGGGTTTTTCCTTCCCTTCTTTTTTCCATCCATGAAGCCAATGTTTGGGGGTTTCAATGAGATGTTGATTAGCTTTTCTATTTTTATTTTTATTTTTTAAGGTAGATTTTGCATGTTTTATGATGATTTGATGATACTGATGTGATGAACGGCGATGATGATGTGATGAACGGTGATGATGGAGTCTCCAGATTATCAATGATTTTATTTTCTGTTATATTTGGATTTTAAGTTTCCAATTTTACCTTTGCGAATTTTAGGAAGGGCAGTTTCAATAGGTTGGACCATTATTTAAGGTCCATTCACAAAATAACTTCCAACCTTTCATGTACGTGTTACATCTAAACCGTCCAATGGTTTGGCCCAGTCATTGGGATTACCTTATTTTAAAATCAACCACATCCACTCATCGAGTGGGCCATATTTGCATTTTGAATTTATCAACGGCTAAGCATTATTTCCCACATAATTAGTGGATAAGGCTTATTTTTGCATAAGACAATCCTTACAGCATATTGGAAGGGTTGGATGTCGCATACAAATGATAAGTAGGAAGTTATTTGGTGGCTGTACCACAAGTAATGGTACAACCCGTTGTACTTGAGACTTTCTCTTATTCATTTTTACATTTTCAAAGATAAAAATTAAAAAAAAAAAAAAAAAGGTTTCAGGTGAAGTTGCAGTTGTGGGTGAAGATTCATGGGAGTGTTGTTGGGAGAACCATGTCTGGCATTTTCGGCCACGTGTCGTATGTACGGACATCAGTAGCTCCAAAAGGTGGGCCCTACCATGCAGGCGACTTTCGTGGCCCCGTTTGCTTGTTTTGAGCTGTTGTTTTTATTAGGACAGAATCTGTTCTTAAACACTCCATGAATGAGATGGCATTTTACCTTATGTGGAGGATTGCGAGATTTTTTATGGGTTAAAAATGGACGGTTGTTAATCTTTGGAATTCAGTGCCAGCTAGGCCTACCTTGATATGTGTCATATCTCCAGCCATTTGGGGGCAAATCAAAGCTCTTGTGACCACACCACAGGAAAAGGGGAATTAAACTATCACCATTAAATTTTCTAAGTGGGGCCCAGAAGTTTTAAATCAAGTATATACATTAGGTGAGCCTTAGGAAGGTTTAAACGGTTGAGATCATCAATATTTCCTAAGGTGTGGTCCACTTGAGATATGGATCTGAATCTTTTTGAGCCATGAAAAAGTGGGCTTGTGGCCTAAAGATGGACGGCGTAGATATAACGCATACATCAGTGCGAGCCCACAGAGCTTAGAGCTCCAGCAACAGGCAATACACTTTTGGCGTGGTGGTTGGTGAATAAGTGAATGGTGCAGATCGCGTACATGTATTAAAGCTCATGCACACGTCACACGTGTGCCAGAATGGCACATTGGTGCTAGATCCAATCCATCCATCATATTGGTACTCAGCACTGAGGCCCATGTTGGAATCAGGTGGAAGGGTTAGAAAGCTTCAGCCAAGTTAATAAGAGTCATACATTTGTTTCACTAACTGTGGCCCACCTGACCAGTGCATTAACCCAATTCTTGCGCCAGAGCATCTAGACGGTGATGCCATCTAGATGGATGGATTAGATCCGAAACCTATCGTGCAACGCTGGTACATGTGCAGCGGGTACATGAGCTTTATTGCACGCGCATGTGTTAGCAAAGATCTTCATTTGTTTACAGGGGAGCGGATTAGGTGTTACGAAGGTAACACGCTAGTGGGCCCACCTTGATATATGTATTGTATATCCACGCCGTCCATACATTTTTCCAAATCATTTTATGTCACAGTACAAAAACTGAAGCAGATCCAACTCTCAAATGGACCACACAGCAGGGATTATTAAATGTCCACTTTTAGAAATTTTTTAGAGGCCACGAAAGTTTTGGATCTGGTTGATATTTATTTTTTTATTTCTAACATTATCAACGGGTTGGATGGCAAATAAAATTTACTGTTTTCCCTATGAAGTTTTTAACGGTGAGCGTTCAATCAACACTTTTTCTGTGATATGGTCCAACTGATATTTGGATCTACTTTATTTTTTGCATCATACCTTAAAATTATCTTTCAAAACGTATGTACAGTGTAGATATACGACACATAAATCAAGGTGGGCCCCACGGTCATGGAAACACCCACTAACGTGTACCCTGGGAACAGATGATCCGCTCCCTGTTTCTAGAACATATTAGTGGAGGTTTACTTAGAATACATCCCACTGTATACGCACTGCATACGTCACGATCCAGTCATCAAAATTTTATATGAGTCTGGTGGCCCACGAATGAACGGTTGACCGTCGATCAAATTATTATATGTTTCAATTATATAATTCAATTTGTGAATATCCTCCGTACAAATTTTAGACACCCACGATAATATTTATTAGCCATCCAACCTGTTGATTAGGTCATACGGATCTGGATGAAGGGAAAACGAAAATATCAGCTTGATACAAAACTGTTGTGGCCTTCAAGAAGTTTTTAACGGTGATGATCAATCGCCACTGTTTTATGTGGTGAGATCCAACTGAGATTTTAATCTGCCTGATTTTCAGGCTCATCAGCTAAAATGAGCCGTTAAAATGGATAGACGGCATGGATGAAACATATACATTTCGGTGGAGCCCACATAGAAAAGGTCACTACCGAATCCGAATCAACCGTTATGTAAATGGTTAGATAAGCTAACATGGGCCCAGATCCTACGGCTATGACCTGTCAATAGTACGGATTTATTCTATGCGAATAAAAGATTTATTCGAGCAAACCACGTAAGGTTGATGGCGAGTTGGCATTGAGAAGGATTTTTAATTTTAATAAAAAAAAATCCAAGCTGGCATTGGGAGTGATGGTGTACGTATATTGCTACATCTGTGTGTTTGTTTTGTATTTTAGTGTTTAATTAGAGGAAGGAACCTGCTCGTGCTTGCCAGCTTCTCCTTTTCAATGAAAAATACTTTAAATACTCTGGGAATGTGTGATAGATGATACGCAGACTGTTTGAAACTATTGAAAATTTGTATACTGACATGCAAGTTATTCAAACTAAGCTGTCCAAATTGTGGGTGTCAGTTTAGGGAGTGGATTAGGTGTTACGTAGGTAACACCTTAGTGGGTGTTACCCTTATCTTGGGGCCCACCTTAACGATATGTTGTATATTCGGTCCGGGTGTACGTTTACAGAGCTAGCTCGGTCAGCTCGCTCGACTTGGCTCGAAAAAGTTCGACTGGGCTCAGTTCAAAGTTGAGTTCAATTGGAGTCAAGATGGTTTTTAGAGCTCGAAAATTAGTTCAAGCCGAGTTCGAGCTAGCCTATGCTTGACTCAACTTAGTTCGATATATAGCTTGAACCTAGCTTGACCCGGATTATCTCGGGTATTCTTTGATGTTGCTCAATAAGTTTTTGATGAAACGACTCAACGAAGTGTTAGCTGGTAGCAAGGAAAGTATGTTTCATTAAACAAATATCATTTTTTTTTTAATTTTGATGTTGCTCACATGGTGTTTGATGAAATACATGTAAAATCGCTGCAGGTGTTTTACATTCAGTGAGATTTTGAAGGTGCAGTCCATGTGTTTGTGAAAATGCTTCATAGGCAAACTCAGCTCGATCTTAGCTCGAACTCAGCTCAAACTAGGCTGAGCTGCTAACTGAACCAAGCCGAGCTAGCTAGTCAAGCTCGAGGACCAAGCCGAGCCAAGCTGAGTTTGAGCTAAGGCCAGCTCGACTTGGTTCGACTCGATGTACACCCCTAATATTCAGTCCGTCCATCGATTTCTCCAACCTAGTTTAGGACGTGATGCCAAAAATTAAGTAGATCCAAATCCCAGGTGGACCACACCACAAAAAACAGTGGTGATTGAATGCCCACCATTAAAAACTTCTTAAGTTCTACCATAATGTTTCCTTTCCATCCAAACCCTTGATGAGGCCAACCAGACCTAGATGAAGGAAAAATATGAAGATTAGCTTGATCTATTACTTTTGTGGCCCACAAAAAGCTTTTAATAGTCATTTACCATTGTTTCCAGTTGTGTGGTCCACCTGATATATGGATCTGCGTAAGTTTTGGAAGGTGTGGATAGATAAAAGATTCATCAAGGATGGCCCCACATGTTAACACATAATCCAGTTTAAATGTATCATTGACCGCAATTTACTTTTATTTGGTCGTCCAACTATTAAATTTCAATATATTTACTGGACGACTAACAATGAAAAGAATTAATGAAATGATCATATTTAGTAAAAAACTGTCCAAGAATTGGAGGTTCTGATGGTTCAACCAATCTGTTTTTTAGACTAACTTTCTGTACTAGCCTCCACAATTTAGTTTAATTTGAGTTATTGTTTTGCACATGTATGGTTTTTGGGCTCTTGAGTATCAAGTGTCGTACGTGGCCGGATTATAAAATAACTCCTTTTGTTCTTAATATATACCATGCGTTCTAAGATCCATGAAACTAATGATGAATTCATGAATAATAAAACATTTCCTAAAGCTTTGATCACTATTAGGACATTGATGTTTGGTGGGCCTACTAGACGGCGCTTGTTGGCCCAATGCTGTATGTATTTTGTCCAAACTGTCCATCCATTCTTTATCATTATTTTAAGGCATAACCACAAACATGAGACGGAATCAGATCTCATGTGGACCACACCACAGAAAAACAATGTTTATTCACCATTAAAAATATTTTGGGCCGTCGTAATGCTCATTGTCATCCAAGCTATTGATGAGGTCACGAACTCATGTATGAAGGAAAAATACAAATATGATCCAAAAATTTTGTGGCATGCAATCACTACTTTTTTCTTGTGCTGTGGTCTACCTGAAATTTTATATACCTTTTTTTTTAATCTCGTACCCTTAAATGGTAGGAAAATGGATGGATGGCATGGATAAAACATACACATGATGGTGGGCTCCACAGAGCACCATCTAGTAGCAGAGTGTAAGTTTGTATCACCATTGAGACTTTTATGTTAGTTTTACATCATGATTTAAAAAAATAAAGATGACTCTTTAGTAGTATGCATGGGATAGCTGTGTGTAAATCCAGTCCGCACCAATGGTGGATGGACCAGAACTGAAAAATTGCTCTAAGAAGGTGGTGCGAAACCACACACCTTTTCATTTTATGTGCAAATCAATGAGATTAAGAATATGAAATATTTAATGTGTGATAATCACTTTTAACTCAAATTAGTGAAACATAGGTGGTGAAATCCCACTATGGCGTGCGTGGGTGTGTGGCGTGTGTGTAAAAAATAAATAAATAAAAATTTTAAAAGCGAAACATCTGATACATGTGATGTAAGAGACAAATTTTTTACGTGAAAAATCCTCTTATATTAAGGAAAAACCCATAGAACCTAATCTAATATAAATCCTTTATAATACAAATAATGAAAGTATAATCATTAAAAAATTTCTTTGAAATATCCAAACTACATTACTCAAATGTAGATTACAAGCAACATAAAAGAAAATATTTTCTCACAAATTAGGGAATGTAGAAAATTCCCAACACAACTCTGGAAGAAGACAATCATAGGAACCGGCATTATGGATGGATTTTCACAAACCTAAATATTAATATTTGAGTGGTTGTAGGCTTTTGATCTTTTTTTTCTACAAAATCTTATTTTTTTTCTTCTTTTTCTTATTTTTTTCTAATGGAAAGAAAAATCCAAATGTTACTAAAACTCACTCTAAGCAAAAAGGCCGTTTTCTCTTTTTACTTGGTCAAAAAACCAAAATACCCCCACACCTGCATACAACAATAAAAGGCTACTTAAGCGTACACATCATGTGGGTCTCATATCCACATGAGGAGAGACCCCCAATAGAAGATTGTACTAACCATTTGATTTTTCTCTTTGAATTTGGACAGCTCATTGTTTTTCTTTTAACCATCCATTTGATAGCCATTAATAGAATGGTTACGATTGCTCAACTAATGTTATTTTGAAAATATGCTCTATTTAAATGGGACCCATAATTGTTAACAGTTTGGACAGTTGTACATATAGGCACATGTTAGGTGGAGGTTGAGTCACCACCATCTTTTCCACGGTGAAAAACAACAAACATATAACTTTATCCGAGCGTCTTTTGTAATATATATTTCTTTTTTCTTTTCTGATTAGGACAATTTATTAAAAAATAACAGATGAGGATAATGGGTCTAAATACATGGAATGCTTTACTGATTTGTTTAGTCATGGATGTGTTTTGTGCTGATATTTTGGAAAAAATAAACATTAATGTTTAATTCATCTATATATATATATATATATATATATATATATATATAATATATATATATATATATATATATATATAGTCATGCTCCCCTGCGCACCTTTGCACACGTGCCATGGGTGTCTAATCTGAACGGTCCATGTGATGCGGAATCCCATGAAACCTTATATGACAAATTTTCACCCCGATATAAAATTCTGGTGGGCCATAGGAAAGAGAAATGCAAATCAAGGGAGGAAACTGTTTTCATTTTTCATGGCCCATTAAAGTTTTAGATCAAAGTAAAACTTGGGCCTGGGGGGTTTCACGAGGTGCTGCTTCACATGAACGGTTCAGATTTTAGATCCACATCACGTATGATGGGTTCTCAAAAAAGTTCTTACGTGGTACGTACAAACCGTTTAGCAGGTGAGCGTTTATATATATATAGAGAGAGAGAGCATTGGATGAGGAAAACAGGCTACTTACCAACCAACACTTTTGGAATATGTGGAAGTATCTCTACACTAATCCAACACTTCTATCTATTGGCTCTCTATGGAAACCAATAAAAATTTGGACAACCATTAGCAATTTTGGGCCAATTAGATTGCGTAACAAGGTTTATAAAATTATTGTAATGGTTAATATGTTAAGACCCATCTTGTGATGGTTGGGTTGTCCATTCAAATCAGTCCTTTTACTTTGGTGGCAATTCATAATATTGTACCTTATTCTAATGAAGAGAGAGAGAGAGAGAGAGAGAGAGAGAGAGAGAAATCTAATAGAGAGAGAGAGAGAGAGAGAGAGAGAGAGAGAGAGAGATCTAATAATGCATGTATGCAGATTGATATTACAAAAGTAGAAGACAAGATTGATTATGGGTTTTTTATGGAAGCAACAATGGAAGAGAATGGTTCGTATTCAAAATGGATTTGTTTGATTGTATCCTTGATCAATGCTCTAGTTAATGGAAAACCTTATGAGGTGTTTTTCCCAAAGTGGGACCCATGTTCTAGCCATGGCTTTTTCTACTATTACCATGAATATGTGAAGATTGAAGAACAATGATACCTTGATATTCCTAAGAGTTGTTAGACCATCATCTATAGAAGGATCTTTTGCGATGGAAGGGTTAATCCATGCCTAGAAAAGATGGAAGAGTTACTCTTATCAAAACCATGATTGTGATGATTCATCACACCATGACCCGCCGCCATCAATGAAATTGAGTGACTTTAGAGGAATTTCCTTTGGGTATCTTCTAAGAACTATGGTATCTCCCATGAATGATCACAAGGCCAAAAGATCATGGCAGCTTGGGCATATGACCATTGAAAGTCTTTAACCTAGCTATGGTGATGAAGTTGGGTTGAGCCATTGGTGGTTTTCTCATAGGAGAAATACCTGAAAGACTAGAATGCCATGCCCTTTGAATATCTTACCATTCACATATATTTTTGGAAAGCAATCTTAAATTGCCGGCGACTTATTTATTAGTGGTCCATTTGACAAATAGATAATGAAAAAATATTAATGTTTACAAGGATTGGTAGATCCATTTTGCATAGAATTCTTTATGTTTCGAAGGGTGAGATCTATTCACAAGCTGGAGTTGGCTAAATCATTGCCATTCAAATTCCTGCAAGCAGTATATTTATAATGTGCCTAACTTAACTTCGAAGGGATAGTTATTGGGAATCTCTAGGTGGTAGGTATTGAGTCGGTCACTCCCATCGAGTGTGGTAACTTTATAGAGGAGTTAGCTCCACCAATAAAAAAATTTGTAATAGTAACTTAGTAGAATTCATGATATGCACCTTGCCCTTAACCTTTAGCATCATCTATCTCATGATTTGATGCTATACCCTAGCATTGAGCTGAGAAAATTCATTATTAAGTTAGGTTCACTTATGAAAATTCTAATTAATTTAATGGATATTTTTTGCTCTATTTCATGATTTGATGCTTACCCTAGCATCAATATAACCATGTGCGCATTAGGTACATTGCCTCATATTAATCACTGGCAAAAAAATCATGATAATGCAAAACTTATGTAGGCCACAATATAAAAAATGGTCGGATGCAACTGAATGGCTAGTTTTGTGTAGGGCCAAATGTCGTGTTTATGTTATCATATAAAAATATCTATGCATAATCAATGTAAGCAAAGTAAAATAACAAAAGAAAAGAGCTAAATAAAAACACCCGGAGACAATAAAAACAAAAAAAATAAGAGAGATGCAAGATACATAGCTTATCTCACTTCCATTATACCACTTTGCAATAACTTTTCATTAAAACAAAAGAAATCAGAAATAAATAACTAATCTCTCTATCTCACTCTTCCACTACATAAGAACTTTTTATACAAAAAATTAAAAAATTAAAAAATTAAAAAAAATTAAAATGTTACACGTCTGGCTACATTATATATACCCCTCATAGAGGTAATGCCCACAAAATAGAGCACTAGTCAAAAGCTTAAAATTTTAAGTAGGTTCCATGCAATACAGTGGTCATTGAATGCCCACCATTAAAATTTTAATGGATCCCAAGTAATATATATATTTTCCATCTAGATCGGATGAAGTTAAAGCAAAAATATCCAAAACTTTTATGGTCCATGGTAAGTTTTTAACGGTAAATCACCATTAAAATGATATGGAAAACGGATGGACGGACGCGGATTGAGTCCTTCCCTCCCTGTCTCCAGCTGGGAATGGACAGGAGCTTTGAGTGGCCACAGTAATGTATGGGTCTTATCCACACCATCCATCCATTTTTTTCCTATCATTTTAGAGTAAAAGTCTATAAATGAGGCAGATCCAAGGCTGATGTGCACTTCAAATTGGGGATTAAACTCTTACCGTTGAAAACTTTTTGGGATCACAGAAGTTTTGGATGGAGCTGATATTTGTATTTTCTCTTCATCTAGGTCTATGTAACTTTATTAATAGGTTTCGATGACAAATAAACATCACGATTGGCCTTAGAAAATTTTCAACGGTGAGAATCATTATGAATAGTGTGGTCCACTTGAGCCTGGGATCTGCCGAATTTTTGGGTTTATATCCTAAAATGATACAAAAAAATGGATGATCGGTGTGGATAAGACCCGTACATCACGGTGGCCACTCAAAGATGCTGCCCGTTCGTAGCTGGAGACGGTCGGGAGTAGGACGCAATCCGCGTTCCGGCCTATAGCACGAAAAAATGTATGATACATGGCCAGCATCTTTAGGCAGTATACACGGGTTTCTACTTCTGTCATATGGGGCCCATGGTTCGGTGTATTTATTGATTTTCCACTATGGATGAACAATCCAATAAAAATTTCCTGGATAGGACAGTGCCAACCGTTCGATGAAGATAAACGGTTAGGAAGAGAAATTCGACAACGGCCCACTTTTGAAGGATATAAGGGATCATTCAATCTCAAATATTTTATAGAATTCCCAATAGAAAGTGGGATCAATAAATAACGGTCTGGATTAGAGAAACGTGGGCCGCACGTGTCGTATTTGAAAACGCGTGTATACTGCGAAGATGCGAAACAGGGATCATACTGATATAATATTCGAACGGAGAAAAGGTATTTTAGTCATTTGGTTTTAAACAGTTAGGGGCATATACGTCATTTCACATTGAAATCTACGGAAAGGAGACGCTTTTCGTCCTGAGTGTACGGTCCGGCATTCTTTCTTTCTGGACGCGGATTGCGTCCTACCCCCGCCCGGACGCTAATCCGTCCGGGCAGGGCTCTGTGGCGCCCACCGTGATGTAACTGTTTCATCCTGCCGTCCAACCATTTTCTCAGAAAATTTTAATATTTTAAACGTCCAGTAAAAGCTTCTTAGAGCCAGAGAAGTTTCGGATCAAGCTGATATTCACTTCATCCACGTCACTTGACCTTATGAATAGGTTTTATGGTAAAAAAAACATCACGTGAAAACGGTGGGGTCAATGGAGACGCTCATTTTTTCATATTAAAATTTTCTAAAAAAATGATTGGACGGCAGGATAAAACAGTTACATCACGGTGGGCCCCACAGAGCCCTGCCCGGACGGATTAGCGTCCGGGCGGGGGTAGGACGCAATCCACGTCCTTTCTAGAGGTGCCTTATCTTTCCTAAAATACCTCAAACACCCCTGCTTGCATTTGAGATTTCAAACTATCGACTCTAAAAGGCAATGGCATTATTGTTATTTCCTTAAAGAAAATAGGTATTTTACAACATATCTTACCGTAATTGCTTTTTCAGTCTTCCATGAAGATGAACGACCATTCAACGGATCTCAGCAAATCTCGCGTGCTTACTGCTTCGCCTTTTTTGGGTCGGAAAAAACATTTGATAGTCTGGTGAAGTATGATAGATGATACACAGGCACTAGCAGGCACTAGCACTTGAAAATTGTATAAAAAATATAATTAATTCAATTCGAAAGTTCAAATTATGGTTGTCCAATTTAAATATATCATGCAATAAAAATTACACTTATTTGATTCAATTACTGTTGGATTGGTGGACATTTATTGGACGGTAGAAAAGAGAAGCATTGAAGGTTCCTACTTCAAACAATATGTGTCCAGAATCAGAAGCTATGATTGTTTAAAAAATATGATTTGGGGCATATAACTTATAGATATTGTTATTCACAACTTTAGGGGATTTATTTGAACTGTGTTAAGCCACGTGTACAATATCTGGGTGACTGCGTATCAATCCTTGTAGTCTTACGGAGTATCAAATAAACTTCCCTTTCTGCTCTCCCTACTTTACAAAAGCGAGGAATAAAATGGGTACTCGCGCAAGTAGCCATCCAGCATTATATATATCAGGGCCTGATTATTTTTTATGTTGCACGTGTATAAAATAAATGGACGGTTAAAAGAAATCAACAAACATCCACCACACACCTGATGAACATATTAGTCTTACCTTTCGGGACATATTTCGCATCCTCTGGGACCCACTTAGTGAACGGCTTGGATCTTTACTCGTATGTCATATTGGCGGGTATAGGGAAGTGCGAATCGGATAGCTACCATTGCGTGTAGCTATACATCTGCGCCTCTTATCTTCCTCCAATACATCGCGACACATAGGAAATACGATGCATAGCAAATTTATCCCTTGAAATGATTCGTATTACCATGATCCAAACCGTTTACACGATCAAACCTCAACATGTGCACTGGATTTTAAAAAAATAATAATCATAACAATCTCATAGGTTGAACATTTCATCATACAGCGCATTTACATCGCATCATAACCATCATTTCATAATTTCATGTATTTACAGGGGTCTTTTTCATGCATGACCTTGAGTCCAATTGTCGAAAAAGATAAAATCATTCAATTTTATCAAGTTTCCCTTGTATTTATGTCTAATCAGGTCCCCCGTTATATACAAGGGCGTTGGATGATAAATAATATCTGTTCCATTTTATCCGCGTCGTGTTCAAATTTTCGAAAGATATTTTCGACATCGAATATCAAATCAAGTCCATTTCATTTCATCCAGCATCTCCGATTATGACCGCCTGATACTTTGATCGATGCCATCAGACACAATATGCTGGGTCACATTGACACATCCGTTACAAAAAATCTCGAGGGTTAAAAAGTCAAATCGAATGATGGGTCAAATCAATCCCTAGTAGTACTATAAGATCAAACTCTACAAAAGCGATATCCATGCAAATACCAAAACGAAGGTACGTTTGCTCCGCACAAAACAACAGAAAGAAATTAAAAAGATTAGAAAAAGAATACAAACATTAGATGATTGAGTTGACCTCACAGCTTCAAGTCGGTTATTTTAGAAAAATGACAAATCTAAGATACTTTGTTTTGATACTGGATTAGCGTAACCTGATCCCACTTTCAAAACGAACTATTACAAACTACACTGACAAAATTCATAAGTTGAATGGTCCAAGTATAATCCAGATAACTCTAGTCTAGAACACTTGCAAAACTATTGCATATTATGCGAGATATCTTTTTTATGTGTTGTAGTCTACTTGAGCTTTGGTTTTGCTTCATGTTTTTTTCTAATAATCTAAAATGGGATGAAGAAACGGATCAACGGAAGCTGAGGAATCCCTAAAGTGGCAAAATGCAATGGTAATTAACTTTACAAACAATATGCATGTTTGCAAGTAATCCTAAGGAATTGTGCATCATCGGAAAAACTACTATTTTCAAATCTAACGTATGTTATCCTGATAAGATCGCAAGGGTTCTAACCACTCAAACATCCAATCTAGTAGATTTCTTTGATGCGTACACGACCAATGTCGTAAAAGGATTGTAATTATATATTGCAATATTTTCTCAACCCTCATGAATTATTTAAGTTAAGCTTCTAATCAAACAAGCTTCTCGATCATGACACTTTGATAAGTAGAATAACTAATCGCCTCTTCGTTTATTCTAGGTGAAGTGTCCACTCGCTTTGACAATTGATTGTATCCCAACTTCTTTCAAAAATAGGCATTTGCAAAAACACCCTACTAATCAAAACACAACCCTATTGCTTTGTAACTTTGATGGCCCTCAATTCGAGTAGGTACACACGATGATGACCAACAGTCCCGATTGTTTTAATTCTCCTACATGGCCCCCACCATGGTAGGGTGCACTGATGCACAAAAGAATTCGCCCATCCATTAAACAGGTCGTAGCCCAAAAAATGGGCCATTCTACCCGGACATAACTTCGGTGGATCCCTGACTGTAGGGTCCACCTTGATGTATTTGTCTTATATCTACACTATCCATTCATTTCTCCAGTTCATTTTAGAGCACGAGCCCAAATTGAAGCAAATCCATTTTTCAGGTGGATCACATCACAGGAAACAATCGTGATTGATCATTAAAAACTTTTTGTGGGCCACGAAAGTTTTAGATCAAGCTGATATTTGTCTGATCACTTCCCCCGGGTCTTTGTGACCTTATCCACGGGTTGGATGGCAGTTAAATATTCCGATGTCCCCTAAGAAGTATTTAATGGTGAGCATTCAATCACTATTATTTCCTGTGATGCGGTCCACCTGAGATTTGTATCTGCTACATTCGGTTCTTACCCTAAAATAAGCTAGAGAAACGGATAGACGACATGGATATAATACAAATACATCACGGTGGGCCCCATAATTAGGGAGCCACCGACCTTGGTGGATCCGTAGATCCACCGAAACCACGTCCATTCTACTTGTGGCTAGGGATAGCCCGAGGTTTAGGGACCTCAAATTGGTGACTTATAAATAGACGGTTAAAAATATATAAATTAATATTTCAGAAGAAATATCATATTTTGGACGGTTCTGATCAGCTCTTATGGTGGGATCCACTATTTGGCTTCTTACTTTGATGGTTTTGATCAGCAAAACAAATGCACTACTTCTAGAGCTGGGCATCGGACCGAGTCGGATCGGATTGGGTCCAACTCGACTAGGTCCGGATTCTACGTGGCCTAACCCGAACTCGATCAGATTCGGGACCGAGTCCGGGTCATCTGACTCGATCCAATCCGATGCACTGCTAACCTGACTCAAACCGAGTCCGACTCAGTCAGGAAAACAGAATCGGATCAGGTTGGGTACCGTCCAGATCGGGCTACGTAAATATGATGAGTATACAACACCAATTGATTTGTTTTAGCCACCCATTTTCTCATACTTGTGTGGCCCACCTGATCAATGGACTAGTCAATTATTCGGGGCCGATGAACGATGAGGAATGACATAATTCATGTCCGTTGAGGAGTTTCTAGAATGTTGTGCATTTCACATGTCTTGATCTGTTTCCACTCCAACGTGCAAATAATCACAGAGTCGATGAAGGTAGGGCCCTACTAACAGACAGCACAAGTTCCACAATCCACACAAATTGAAGTATCAATCAATCAAGTTAATAGTTATTTTTCCCCTTTATTCTGGAACATCCAAAATTTCTCTCTTCACTTTTGGATATTCTAATTGAAAAATGGGCATCAAGATATTTATTTTCGGTAATTTTCTTTTTTTGTAGATTAGCAAAAAATTAGTGGGGTCACACAGATTAACGGTTCCAATATAATGATAACACAACCGTGTGTGCCCAGAACCATCAATGCACCGAAATTCGTCCGTTGCTGGAAGGCTAGGGTTATTTTTAACATTATTAACAGATTAGATGGAAAATAAACGTTATGGTGGGGCCCATGTAACTTTGATCTAATTTGAGTCGTTCGTACAACTCAGAGCTCGAGGCATGTACATGCTCGTCTTCGCACGACACGTATCTACAAAACTACAATAGTTTGTCCTGTGTAGTTTGCGTGGGACACGGATTAGCTACTGTCTACTCACAGGTTGAGTACCTAGAGGCTAGAACCTAGACTCCCTATAGAAGTGGCGTGACCAAGTTCTGTTGGACCTGCCATGATATATGTGTTGTATTCGCACCGTCCATTCATTTGGAGATATCAATTTAAGGCAGGAGCCAAAAAATGAGTCAAATCCAAAGCTCAAATGAACCCCACCACAGAAAATAGTGGAGAGAGTGACGCCCACCATTAAAATTTTCTAAGGCCCACAAAAGTTTTCGATCAAACTGAAATTTGTGTTTTCCCTTCTATCATGCCTGTCTTAACTTGTGAACACGTTGGATCTCAGACAAACATCATAGTGGACCTGTAACACCCCGGATTTTCACTGTTTTGGAGTTCCAAAAATCATTGATTTTTTTTTAATTAATTAACTTATAATATCACTTAATGACCATTAGCACTCAATGTTTTCCCATACACGTGTGATACCAGTAAAGAACCGCACAAGTTCGATTAATCATGAAACATCTTGTCCGATCGACGAAGTGTCTGGGGGCGTCCACGTAGGATTCTCTCCGCAGGCCGTTCGGTTAAACCTCTTGTGGTGGGGTACCATGAGTTAATTAACCTAGGATTAGCCCATTAGAGTAGACTAGACGGACCGTGATAAGGCCTAGTGTGGGCCGCTAAACCGATGACTATTTACACTTAAAGACGGCCCACGTGGGCCACCCAATACCGTGAAGGGTCGAAAAATCTAAAACTTGAGAAAATCATAGATCTTGGGCTTGTGGTCCATCGCGGATCGCGGACTTCCGGTGGACACCAATACCATCGACGCTTGTCCAATGCGCCCCACCAATGCCAGATTAAAATCTGGCACTGACAAAAGAAACTGAGACTCCGGGCCTTCCAGCCGTTGGATTTCTTCCAAATTTATGGTGAAGGTTTAATGTATTTTTCAACGCCGCCCACCAAATGTGGGCCCCGATCGTGGCACGATGACCGTTGATCGCGAATCGGACCCGTACGACCAAACCCCGCATCCGTTCGTTCCCAAATTTTGTAAGGCCCCTCATCGGGCCATGGACCACTTATCCTATAAATTTCATGGCCAGAGGGCCATCAGAAATGCTCCAATCACTAAAATGGGCCCCACAGGACCACTTAAAGGTCAGAAACTCTTTCTCAGATCATATATCCGTTCATCCGTTCGTCCTTAATTTTTGCATGGGCCCTAATCGGGCCATAAGGCACCTACACGCCGAATTTGGTGGCCAGAGGGGTGATAGGGCCCTAGATCCTAGAAATACCCTCCCATAAGTCTAGTATAGTAAAAACCTAGCCCTTGGGGCCATTTGCACCAAATCTGGAATTATAAAAAGGTGTTTCTTTTGGGCACCCCTCTCCCATACGATTTTGCCCTAAGAGAAAAGGGGGAAAGAGAGAAGAGAGAAAAGGGAGAAGAGAAAGAGGAGAAAGGAGGAGGAAGAGAGAGTGAAGAAGGAGGAGTGTGGACCCTAGATCGAGGTGGGGCCCAAGGAAGCCAATCTTGCATCTTCCCACCTCTTCTCCAAGAAGAAACCTCACCCCACAACCGCTATTTCGCCCGTTGAGCAACTAGGTAAGCTTCATTCCCTATTTTCTTTGAAACCATTGTGATGAGGATGGGATTCTTACAAGCAAGTGGTCGCCTTTAGGGATTCCGGCCGATCTACCCCGAAATCCACATCTCCTAGGTCGTTTCCAAGCCTCCATCGAATCCAAGGTGCGGACTATTGCTCTTAGGTGACCTAGCACCAATTTTAGTATGTATTTAATGATTTTATTTGCATTAGATGCTATGTTAGGAGAATCTAGAGAAACCCTAGGGATTGCATGCTTGTTAGAATTGTATGTTTGATTCTCTCATGATGTTGATCTTGTTTCTTATATGGTTTTGTGTATGGATGATCACATGCTCATGCCTTGTTTGATTTTCCGTGTATTGTTGCTTCATAGTATGTATGATGTCATTATTCCTTGCATATGATTTCGTAATATGGAGGAAGTACTTACATCCTCACAAACCCACACACTTACATGCACTTTGTTCTTGATAATGCCTTGTTTGCTTGTAGGAGTATCCATATGTATGTTTCAGATGCATGAGAACATGTGGTCGTTATGCTAGTGGATAATTTATAGAGTTGGCATGCTAGGGATCCCCTCACGCCTTTGGGTTGGTCAGAAACATGATGAGAGACGGTAGTCCCAGGTAGGACTATGTTAGGGCTATATCCATGGGTTTGGGCGGGTGTGTTCGAGTGGCCGTAGTTAGTTCGACTACATGGGTCCCTTGTGCCCGAGGTCACTCGTCTCATGCTCGCTCGGCCCGTGCGGTCTAACCTCTTGTCGACCAACCTTGTTTGTCAACCCATTTTGTTTGTTCACTTATGTATGGAACCCGAACCACCCCTGCAACCGTTGTAGCCCAACGATAACCCACACGAAATTGGTCCACGGCCTCGTGAGCCGGGCATGGTGGAATGGGACACTATGTCCGAGATGTCGGCCACGCCGGGGTACCGCGCCTCCCGTAGTGACCGCGAGCGATCCCTCCTTTCGGCACTCCTCATGTGCTTGGTGTCGGGGATGAGGAACCCGACGGGATCACGGACCGCGAGGTCTCGGCCTCACGCATTGATGGGGTCTTGGCCCATGCAGGTTTAGGGCATTGATACGTAGGGTGAATCAGAATCCCCAACCTGCTGGATGAATGAACTCAATTAATAACTCGGCTAACACGATCGCATTTCACGCATTAGTTAGGGTGGCGACTCGGAAGTCGAGGTCGCTCTGAGGGAGTGTTGTCATATGCGATCGTTAGATGGAGTCGCTGAGGAGTGTTGTGGCGAGGGCATGCATCATATCATCCCGCATGCATGCATTTTAAATAAGAGTTATTAGGTGTTGATGATTGTCTGCTTTTCATTAAGTTCATATTACAATTGATGCTTGTTGTAACTTGAGATCAATAGTTCACTTGAGTTGATCACTCACTCCCACTCTGGGACGGTGTTTTAAAAACACACGTTGACCCATTCATAGATGGTGACTCAGGGCATGAGGAGCTGGCGGCGAGCTTGGACGAGGAGGACGGACTCTCCTACTTGCGGCACCGATGGGCGGCTCTCCATCGGCTTGATCGGGCCGACTTTTGATTTTTGAGCCACGGGCTCAACTTTACTATTTTTAGACATAGCATTCTTTTGTTGTTCTGTTGGGCAGAAGGCGACCCTTTATTATTTTTTTTGACCTGTATATATGTGTTATGACCTTCATTTCAGTAGAATGGTGCGATTGTGCTTCATGCTCAGGAAATTCCAAATTGTGCAGTTAAACTTCACTAATCGTAAAAACCATAAATGCATGATAAGTGACACTCGGGAACTCGGGAGTTGTGTCTATGCACGACCCCTGATTTTCCGGGGTGTTACAGGACCTTAGGAAGGTTTCAGCGGTAGGAGTCACTCTTCCCCCTATTTTCTATGGTGGGGTCTACTCCAAATTTAGATCTGACTCATTCTTTGTCTCATGGTCTAAAATGATCTTTACAAATTGATGGATGGTATGGATATAACACATACATCATGGTGGGTCCCACAAAACTTGGTGACATCACTTCAATAAGGAGTCTCGCTGGCTACTCAACCTGTCACTTGTCTGTAGCTTGCGTGTGATACAAGCAATTAATTTGAAATTTATCCAGGCCACACACGGTAGTATAGTTGGCGTGCACGTGGGCCCACCGTGAATGCATGTGCTTGATCCACACCGTCCATTCGTTTTTCTAGATCATTTTAGTGGTTGAACCCAAAATTTATGCATATCCAAATCTCAAGTGGACCATACCATCGGAAAAGGTATAAGCACCGATGATGCAAACATCCAATGGCTCTATTTCAACCTCAGCTCTATTTCTCAATCTATTTTAACTTTATACTATATGACCGGATCGGATCCAATCGGATTGGATCGGTCCGGATTGGCATTGAACCGAACTCAATCTGATAAACAGTTGGATCAGATCGACCCTACTCGAACCACACCAATCCAGGCCGTCGGTTCAGTTCGGATCGGGTCGGATCCACCTAATTGAATTAGACATGCCCAACTCTATCTACTTCTACATACTGGACATAACCGTAGAATATTCACGATGCATAGGACCCTACAATTCCTCAATCCAATAACTGATGGTGATGGATGATTCAGAATCTCAGACGGGTGCCCATCAAATGGATGGTTGAAATGAAATATCGAACGGTCGAGATTATAAAAACAAATGTTCATTAGTAATAAGTAAAGATCATCCAATGGACGGTTTAAAACTTTCGGTAAACTACGGCATCTCCACATACTACAGTGGCTACGGACCGGCATGCATTTTGATCATGGACCAAACGCAAGGTACGGTTGTAAGGCAATTCTGACCGTCCAAATCGCTGACCCAACTGTGGATGGAACACAACTGGAAATACCTCTAGTAAGATGACATCAACCTTTTGATTTCTCCCTTCTAAACTGAGCCGCGCACTATATTGCTTTTAACCGTCCATTTAATTAAATGGACGGTAAGGATTGCTGCATTGATGTACGCTCCGTCCTCAATGGGACCCACCAATTGGATGGTCTGGATGGTTGTCCAAGTGCCACATGTGAGAGGATGAGTCACCACCAATCGGATTTTTATTTATGAAAGTGGGGGCGCCTTATTCAGTAATCCAAGCCGTTGAAAGGAGGTACGCATTGACTACGATTCAACCAATAAAAGAGTAAGAAATCTTTTGGCTAGGATCTTCTAATCTAGGGGGAATTTTTGTGGGTGGGCCATCCACTGTGATTCTCATCGTATCAACGGTTTGGATCATCAAACCATGGGCACGCTCCACCTGTACAGATTGAAACTTTAACGTTCTGTGTGATCTCTTGGCCCGAGATTTTGGTTTTCTAAAAATCCAATTAGTGGGAGACAAGATCTTAACCGTCGTTCAAAATATTCCCTGATGATTTCATAGTATCTCTTGAGTCAGATAGTGTCCATGAGGAGCTTCAATAAAAGATTAAAAATAAATAATAAAATAAAATCCATAGAACAATTCGTTGGGGCAAACAAACTGCACAAGTGGGCCCACCTAGGTAAGATCCTGACTGTTGGATTGAACTTCCATTAGATCTGGACCACTGACTGTAAGTGTCCATTTTCAAGAGCGAGGATCATCTAATAGGGAAGATATTCCAGATCAACAGTTTAGGACACCTAGGGCCTGCCGTCCGTTGATCTGAACCGCTCATACGGTGGATGGCGGATAACCAAAGGATTCCTACAGGTAAGATCCTACTCCTAGACATTTCCTCAGCCTGTAATCGGGCCTGATTCGGGCTTACGTGGAGTATCAACTATGGGCCTATTGCTGCAAGTCCGGCAGGTTCGACCCAGCCAACCCGTGACCAACCTTACATTGGATTAGGCTTTGGCACAATGTATCGGGTTTGGTATCGTGCTTAGGTTATACAAACACTAACCCGATAAAACTTAAGTTGGGCCCAATTAAGGTCTCAAGTTACTTGACCCGAACTCGATCAATATATAAGTTATTGATAAATTATAATCGAGTGTAGATCATCTCCGTTGAAGGCATATGAAATTCCAATACCTTCGGGTTTCATCGGTCCACATCATTTTTATAACACAAGTTAACAAGATATGTTGGATTTTTCTCTGCTAGGTAGAATGTGTCCCATACAACACCACTTTTAAAAAAGTAGCTGTCCTGTATTTTAGCTTCTTTTTTTTAAAAAAAAAAAAAATCTTTATTATAAATCTAATTAATAAAACTAGAAGTAGAAAAAATAAAACGTACATTGAAATATAATATACTAATGTAATAATGAAAATATTAGCATGTATCTAACTGATCAAACCAACTAACTCGACCGAGCCCGCTTGGATTGGGCTTGGGTTAAGAATTCCCAACCAACTCAACCGAGCCCGCTTGGGTTGGGCTTGGGTTAAGAATTCCCAGCCCCAGGTTTGGGTTGATTTGGGTTCAGGTTAAGGTTTAAGAACCTTGGGTTGGGTTGAGTTAGGGTTGAGCACCAGCCTGGCTCAACCCACCTGACTTTCAGCCCTAAAATCAACCCTTAATCGGGCCTGATACTCCAAACCCCCATCAGCCCGGCCCGGCCGTTGTTGCTAAAACAATTCAAAATTTAAAAATAAAATTTTTCCCTCCTTCCTCTTAGAACCTCTCTGTCTATCTGGATCTCGAGAAATGTGTGGAGGGAAAATGGTGGAAAGTGTGACCTTGGTTTTCTTCGTTTTGTTGGATTGTATTGGTTTGTCACTGTATCTGCAACTATTTTATTGGGTTTTGGGCTGTTTGGGGGTTGTTTTTATTAATGGTTGTTTGGAATTTAGAGGAGTTTCTACAACCTGACTCTCAACGGCTATCTTCTCTCTTTTGTTTTTTATTCTTGTATTTGGGTTTGTTTGTAGGCTTGTGAGAGAGATGAGAAATTTTGAGAAAGAAGGTGGGATGATGAAGAGGAGCTAGAGATGTGATAGTTTTGTATTTGGACAAGGAAAGTTTGTTGGAAGTTACTGATATGGATCCAAGTAGTAATCCAAGAAGCACTGTAAGTTTCTTCTTTTTAGTTTTTGTGGCTTTTTGGCTTTTTTCTTTTTGTTTGTTTGTTTGTAATATTGATTTTCAGTTCCCATGTCTTTGAAGAGATGTTGGGTCTCTTTATCTGGTTTTGCATTTGAAAGGCAGTAGGTTTTGAAATTTTAAGGGAACGAAAGGCAAATGCTCCTTTATTCTGTAAGTCTTCTTTTTCTCCTCTGCTTTTGAAATTTTGAAGAGAACCCATTTATTTAAAGGCTCTGTATAAACAATCCGGGCCGGACTTAGGGTGGACCATTTTGGTCCATTATGGGCTTGGGTGGGGTTTGGTTTTAGATTTTAAATTGCAGGCTGGGCTTGGACAGAGCTTGGCCCGTCCAGCTTTCGAGCCTGGGTATTAGATTGGAAAAGATCTGGAACTTTTGTAATATAATGAACGGCTCAGATCTTTTGAAAGTGGGTGTCCGGGTTTGGGCCCAGCTAGTGAATTACATGCCATGAATGGGCTTGTTTCTTTTGGCCCATTTCAAACGCAGGTCTTTGGGTTTTTACTCTGGTGCTTGACTTAGAACTCGGCCCGGACCAATCCCTAATTATATGCTAACTAGATTCACAGATTCAAAACTGAAAGATGCGTCCCACCTATACCATTGGATGATTGATAATAGTCAGCATCTCATAATTTGTGAAGCACGTGACCATCTTCAAATACTGAATGGTGTGTCCCACTTATACCATTGGATGATTGATAACACTCTACATCTCTATCTAACTAAACTTATTTGCCCACAAGTTTCCAGGTGGACCTTCTTTTGATAATCTAGACCAATTTTCATTAGGTGGGGCAGGTGATGGATGGATGACCAAAAACTTTCCAAATCAAAGATCCTAGGCGTCTTATTGGTTGCTTGCAATTGAATGGTTGAAAATAATACATGGCCCAATTTCTGCATCAAACAGGAAAAAAAAAAAAAACCCTAATTGAAGAGACTGATTTCTGCCCAGATGAGCCCAAGTGCCCCAGCATCTTTGATGAATCATACCATAGATAGGTGTTGTGGTCTTTGTTGCGACCAGAACAATAGTCTGAGGTCCCCCTCTTCAGAGGTAGAATGAGGTGGGAGGATGCTGGCTCCTTGTGCTGGTGCAGCTTTTTGGGCTCGAATGCAGGTTGTGGATGGATGTGGATGTGTTGGTTTGGATTTTTGGAATTTGGGTTGTTCAAGTTTTTTTTTTTTTTCCGATGATGAGGTTAGCCTAATCTTAGATTCAAGAAACTCTTCTTTAACTCTTTGCCCCATTTCCTCGGAGTTTAGTAAATTGGGATGGGTCTTACCACACAGAGATGAATCAAGCAAAGTACTATAATCACAACAACTAAGTCCAATTACAAACAAAATGAATTTAACATGGAAAAATTTTCATGGGAAAAAAATCAGGGCACAAAGCGACACATATTACTATGAAAGCAGAAATTATAAGAGATAGAGAGATTATCCAATCCGAACAATCCTCGAATCTCTACTTACAAGCCCTTGAAAGCCTTAGGAACAAATTAACAAGCTCTTGAATGCACCCGAATTCCAATTACACCTATGTTATGGGAAGATCCGAGCCCTTTCAATTCCGAAGAGCAGCACCACTTTAATCTGAACGAATACATAAGAGTTATTCTGCAATAGTAAATGTTATTGAAGGGAAGGAAGATTCCCGACTCAATTACAGCCGTACTCCTGCTCCGAGGCAGGGAGTCGGTTGGGAGTGACCTAAGGTCAGAACAGTCGGTGCTAAGCTCAGACCGAAGACTTCGGGTCATCTCATTACCGCCTTATCAGAAACGGATGACTTTACGACTCACATCAGAATCATCCGTTGGTCCGCCTCCCGCCTCGGAGTTCGGAGGGGAGACCTCTGGAATATCCAACAGTGAAAGCCCTTGTGCGCACTAGTCTAGGGCCAAGGCTCAGAGTTAGGGCCTCTTTGGCCAGAGGTCCCGAGCCGAGGCCAAGGTGGAACGTGGGTGCTTCGTGTGTTAATCCAAGTTGATGCCGAGGTGGAATGTGAACGCTTTGTGTGCTAATCCGAGCCGAGGCCGAGGCGGAACGTGGACGCTTCGTGTGCTAATCTGAGCCGAAGCCGAGGCGGAACGTGGACGCTTCATGTGCTAAATTAAGAAACTACCTTAAGCGGACACGACCGATTGTTTCGCCCACAGATACACACAATACACTGCACAATCCTCGGATTACGGATAATATCTCCACGATCATAGTATCCCGTTGATTGAGTGAATCGTGCCGAGATTAACGGACCCGGACCATCCGACAGTCAGGTATAAATACAATGAGACCCCATCGCTACAGGTACGCAACATCTTACACTCTCCTACTACTCCCGAACATAAACCCAGATTCCTTTGACCTAACTTAGGCATCGGAGGGTCCCACGACTTTGTAGCGCCCTGGAAATTGGGGGTCGTGTATACACTCGACTCCCGAGTTCCCGGGGTCATTTATAACTGATTTTCATTAATATGCGTTTAATCAAGTTTAAATGCGCAGTCTGGAATTTCCTACAACATGAAGCACAACCACACAAGTCTACTGAAATGAACGAGATCAAGTATATATACAGGTCCAAAAATATAAATGAGTCGCATAAGGCGTTGTCCAACAAAACACAAAAAGAATAATATATCCAAAAATAATAGAGCTGAGTCCACAACTCAGCGGCCTAAATCCGACCTATCAAGCCGATGAAGAGCCGCCCATCAACTGAAAGTAGGGCAACTCGTTCTCCTCCTCAAGGCTCGTGTCGCCAAGCTCCTCGTACACCGTATCACCTACATCTACAGGAGAGTCTGGTTGGTGTTTTAAAACACCATCCCAGAGTGGGAGTGAGTGATCAACTCAGTGGGTGCTATTAGTCTTAAGTTGTAACAGGCATCAATTATATTATGAACTTAATGAAAAATAATCATTCACAAACACCTAACTAATCTTATTAATGCGCATGCATGACGGATGATATGATGCATGCCCTCGCCACAACACTCCCTCGAGCGACTCCATCTAACGATCGCGTATGACCAACACTCCCTTAGAGCAACCTCAACTACCGAGTCGCCACCCTAACTAGTGTGATGCAATGTGATCGTATTAGCCGAGTTCTTAGTTAAGTCTATTCATCCAGCAAGTTGAGGAATCTGATACACCCCACATATCAATGCCTCAACTAGTTGTGATGTAAAGGCCCCTCAACGCGCGAGGCCAGGGTACCGCGATCCTTGATCCCGTCGAGTTCCCTATCCCCGACTTCAAGCACATGGGGAGTGCTGAGAACTGGAATCGCTCATGGTCACTACGGGGAGGTTCGTCACCGCAGCGTAGGCCGACAGCTCGAATACAGTGTCCTATTCCACCATACCAAGCCCACGAGATGGTGGATCGGCTTCAGGTGGTTATCGATGGGCTACAACGATTGTAGGGTGTGCCAGGTTCCATACATATATGAGTAAACAGGATTAACAAAATAAGGTTGGTCAACCAGTAGACTAGACCGCATGAGTTCAGGCAAGTACATGGCAAAACGGTATAAGGTACGAGCGACCCATGTAGTCTAACTACTGTCGCCCACACGCACTCGCCCAAATTCATGGGTTTAGCCTCAAGACGATCCGACCAACAAAGCCACCTTCGCTCTCCTCGTATTCCTGACCAACCCAAGGGTGTGGGTGGTGATTCATAGCATGCCTTCTAACAGGATTATCAACTAGCATAAACAACATCAAGTTCTTATATTTCTCAACATACAATTTAGAATGTCCTAGTAAAAGAGGCTAACAATATCATGAATAAAGGTGCATGTGTATTGTGTGGGTTGGTGAGGAAGTTAAGCACTTCTTACATCTCATCGAGCCAATTTGCACAAGATTTAATAAAGCATACATGCTATAGCGCAACATCATGTGGAGAAAACCAAACTAGACATAAACATGAGATCATCAATTCGTACCAAATCACGTGAGAGATAAAAACAACATCATATGAGAAAATCAACATGACATACAATTCCAAACAACCCAACAATTCCTAGGTTTTTCCCTAGATTCTCCAAATGCATCATCCAAACAAACAAAATCATTAAACTCATACTACAATTGGTATTAGGCCACCTAAGGTTAATAGTCCGCACCTTCGGATCGTTGAAGGCTTGGAAGACGACCTAGGAGTGTGGATTTTTTGGGGACGAACGACCGGAATCCTTAAAGTAACCATTTGCATGTTAGAATTCCATGCAAATCCTTTCTCAACATAAGAGTTTCAAGAAAAGGGATGAGAGCTTTTACCTAGACGATCAACGGAACGAATGGGCGATAGTCGTGGAGGGCTTCTTCTTTGGAAAAGAGATAGGAAGTTGCAAGATTGGGTTTCCTTAGCCCCACCTCGATCTAAGGTTCACCTTGGTCTTTTTCACTCTCTCTTTCTTCTCTCTTTACTCTCTTGCTCTCACTTTACTCCTTGGTGGTTGTGGTAAAGGAGAGAGAGTTATGAGAGAGCTAAGGTTTATTTCCTAAACTTGGGCCCTTTGGCCTCAAGTTTCAACAACTTCTCAAAATACCCCTCTAGGACTTCTTATTGGTGTTAGGGTGGCCCTAACACCTCCTTGCCCACCAAATTTGGTGTGTAGGTGCCTCATGGCCCGATGAGGGGTTATGCAAAGTTTAGGAATAAACGGATGAACGAATATGAGGTTTGATCATACGGTTCCGATCTTTAAATGGCCCTATGAGGTCCATTCCGGTGATTAGAGCGGTCTTGATGGCCCATTGGCCCTGAAACTTATAGGATAAGTGTTCTATGGCCCGATGAAGGGCCATACAAAATTTGGAGGTGAACGGACCTAGGACCTGACCGCACGGGTCCGATCTGCGATCAACAGTCACCATTTCACGATCGGGTCCCAGATATCGTGGACGGGTGTAGAAAAATGCATTAGACCTCCACTGTAAATGTAACGCCCCGGAAAATCAGGGGTCGTGCATAGACTCGACTCCCGACTTCCCGAGTGTCACTTATCATACATTTTATGGTTTTATGGTTAATCAAACTTAAATGCACAATTTGGAATTACCTGAGGCACGAAGCACAATCACACCAGTCTACTGAAATGAAGGATATCCCACATATGTACAGGTCTAAAATAATAAAGGGTCGCCCAAGGCGTTATATGAATAACAAAAGAAGGCTAGTCCAAAAGAGTAAAGGCGAGCATGCGGCTCAAAGCAAATCAATTCACGGCCCAATCTGCGATGGAGAGCCGCCATCGGTGCAAGTAGGAGAGTCCGTCCTCCTCGTCAAGCTCACCTCGCCGGGTTCCTCATGCCTTTGGGTCACCTACATTTATGAATAGTCTGGTTGGTGTTTTAAAACACCGTCCCCAGAGGGGTGAGTGATCAACTCGGTGTGAACTATTGGTCTCAAGTTGGCATCAATTGTAATATGAACTTAATGAAAAGCGAGACAATCATCAACACCTAATAACTCTTATTTAAAATGCATGCATGCGGGATGATATGATGCATGCCCTCACCACAACACTCCCTAGCGACTTCATCTAACGATCGCAAACACTCCCTCGGGCAGGCCTCGACTTGAAGTCGCCAGCCCTAACTAATGCGTGCAATCGATCGTGTTAGCGAGTTATTAGTTAAGTCCATTCATCCGGCGGGTTGGGGATTCGATTCACCCTACGTATCAATGCCCTAAGGCGATTGCGAGGCCAAGACCCCATCAACGCGTGGCCGAGACCTCGCGGTCCGTGATCCGTCGGGTTCCTCATCCCGACTCCAAGCACATGAGGAGTGCCGAAAGGAAGGGATCGCTCATGGTCACTACGGGGAGGCGCGGTACCCGGCGTAGGCCGACAACCGGACATAGTGTCCCATTCCACCATGCCGGCTCACGAGGCGTGGACCAATTAATTGAGTTATCGTTGGGCTACAACGGTTGCGGGGTGGTCGGATTCCATACATAAATGAACAAACGGGGTGACAAACAAGGTTGGTCGGACAAGTGGGTTAGACCGCACGGGCCGGGCGAGCATGAGACGAGTGACCTCGGGCACAAGAGGACCCATGTAGTCGAACTACTGACCACTCGAACACACTCGCCCAAACCCATGGATATAGCCCTAACATAGTCCTACCTGGGTGGGACTACCGTCTCTCATCATGTTCCTGACCAACCCAAAGGTATGAAGGGGATCCATAACATACCAAGTATATGCATCATCTAACATAAACGACATCATGTTCTCATGCTTCTCAACAAACAATTCTAAATTTCCACCAACATGTAAAGCTACTAATATTATAAACAAGAAGTGTGTGTGGTGTGAGTTGGTGAGGAAGTTAAGACCTTCCTACCTCCTTGGGATCAAAATACACAAAAATTTAGGAATCATACGTATTATGAGGCACATCATATGAGAAGATCAACAAGGCATGAGCATCTAATCGTCCATACACCAAATCATGTGGAAGGCAAGAACAACATCATGTGGAAGGTAAGAACAACATCATGTGGAAGCCCAACATACAAATCTTACAAACATACAAGTCCTGGGTCTCTCTAGATCCTCCGAATAACATTCAAGCAACCAAAATCATTAAACACATATTAAAATTGGTGCGACACCTAAGAACAATAGTCCGCACCTTCGGATTCGTTGAAGGCTTAGGAGCACTAGGAGGATGGATTTCGGGGGTTGATCGGTTGGAATCCCTAAAACAACATTTGTATATTAGAATCTCAAGCAAAACCCTTCTTATCACAAGGGTTTCAAGGAGAACAGTGTTGGATCTTACCTGGCGATCAACGGAATGAAAATGGTGGTTGTGGATGAGATTTCTTCTTGGAGATAAGGTAGGGAGATGTGAGGTTTGATTTCCTTGGGCCCCACCACGATCTAAGGTCCACCTTACCCTTCTTCCTTCTCTCTTTCTTCTCCTTTCTCTTCTTTCTCTCCTCCCTTTTCTCTCTTCTCTCTTCCCTTTCTCTAGGGCAAAATTCGTATGGAGAGAGGGGTGCCCCAAATGAGGCCCTTTTATAATGCCAAATTTGGTGGAAACGCCCCAAGCTTCCACAATTTTCTAAAATAGACTTATGGGACTCCTATTGGTGTTGGGGTGGCCCTAACACCCTTCTGGCCACCAAATTCGGCGTGTAGGTGCCTTATGGTCCGACTAGGGCCCATGCAAAAATTGAGGACGAACGGATGAACAGAAATATGATCTGAGTAAGCGTTTCTGACCTTTAAGTGGTCTGTGGGGGCCATTTTGGTGATTGAGTATTTCTGATGGCCCTGGCCATGAAATTTATAGGATAAGTGGTCCATGGCCCGATGAGGGGCCTTACAAAATTTGGGAACAAACGGATACGGGTCCGATTTGCGATCAACGGCCACCGTGCCACGATCGGGTCCCAATTTGGTGGACGGGTGTAGAAAAATATATTAAATCACCAAGTAAATTTGGAAGAAATTGACCGGTGGAAGGCCCGATGCGATTTTAACGGCATTAGTGGGGTGCATCGGCTAATGCCGGTCCCGGCTTACGGGTGTCCACTTGGATCCGTAGTCCACGATGGACCACAAGCCCAAGTGAGATCTTTGATTTCTAAATTTTTAGATTTCGACCCTTCACGGTGTACATTTTGGTGGCCCACATGGGCCGTCTTTAAGTGTAAATAGCCATCTGCTTAGCGGCCCGCACTAGGCCTTATCGCGGCTACTGTCGGTCTATTAAATTGGGCTAATCTTGGATTAATTAACTCGTGTATAAGCTAACGTTGAGTGCTAATGGTCAGTACGTGATAGTACAAGTTAATTAAAAATCAAGAATTTTTAGAAATCCAAAACAGTGAAAATTTGGGATGTTACAGTAAATTTAGAAGAAATCCGACAGTTGAAATGTCTTATATCTCAGTTTCAATTAAGAACGACAAATTCTAAGACTAGTGAGCTGGGGTGAGTCGCACTTTACAAGTGCCGCTGGGACAACGTGGTTAATTGACTTATGGACGTTACTGGGTCCGTGGTCCACGATGGACCACAAGCCTAGTGAGATCTATACTTCCCTAAAATTTTTATAATTTTCTGACCTTCCTGCGTCACGGTATAGACCACACGGGCTGTTATTAAATGTAAACGGCCATCTGGCTTGGCGTCCCGCACTAGGTCCTATTATAACCCGTCTGGTCTACTCAATTGGGCTAATCCTAGATTAATTTACTTGCGGTACCTCACCACGAGTAGTTTAAACGAATGGTCCTGCGGCAAATCTTACGTGGACACCTCGGGACACTGTTCTTGTAGGATGGTGTTCACACCCCAAGTGCAGAGTTGTGATGTAGTAATAAACTCGGTAAGACCGAGGTCGAATCCCAAGGGA
Source organism: Magnolia changhungtana (assembly GCA_030180095.1). Taxonomy (NCBI): domain Eukaryota; kingdom Viridiplantae; phylum Streptophyta; class Magnoliopsida; order Magnoliales; family Magnoliaceae; genus Magnolia; species Magnolia changhungtana. Next base: position 5,425,020 of record JASAUF010000481.1, read on the forward strand.
TTGATACCTGTACGTAACCTTAAATTAAATAGAACTAGAGCTAGACTAAGATGTAAATATCTCAAGTGTAATTTAAGAGAATAATGATGGAATATTTATCTAAAACTTTGGAGAAATCAGAGGTAAGAAACTAGGGATTCAGAAGATCCACTTGTAGAGATCAGGGAGATCTACGGTCGATTCATGAACGCAACTAGGTTTAGAGTCCCATCTTCATCCAGTTGGAAGATATAACTTGAAAATCAATTCTGAACTTCATTCAATCTAATTTTCAAGAGATCAGACGGGTGTAAATGAGAATGGATTCCATCACAAAACCATGCCCATGAGACAAAGTAAACAACAGAATTAAACCAATGCACAGCCAATCCGGGAATGTATGAATATTAGGAAGAGTTTTGTCATCCAACCATGCCCAGGAGATGATGGTGAACAACAGGGATTCCTAAATTCATAATCCCTATAATGCATAGAAAATACTCAAAGCTATCGCAAGCCCATTGTAATTTAAGTCACAACAGACCATAAAAAACTGAAAGCATTCCTTATAATCAAACTAAAATTAAAGAGAGTTCAACTACATGAATCAAAGCAATAGAATCGCCCCATCACATTACAAGCTTCACCTCTTAGCCCTAGCTAAGAGGTTCAGCCTAACATGAATGGGCTGAAACACTCAAAAGCTAACATAAGAAAACAGGAAAAAAAAACAAAGAAAACTTTAAAAAATAAAAATATAAACTACTACTCTCTCTTGCACGTCCCAAAGAATCCCCTCCCTCTCTTTCTCTCTCTCCTTTATCCTTGCTGGATGTCGGCTGGGAGAGCTTCCGCAGCAAAGTCGGTGGATAGTACATTTCTGTGACTACAGTGTCCGAATCTGTTTACTCAACTCGTGCGAATAGCCTGTGAAACGGGATGGTGAGAACTTTTCTTGATTTCGCCTTCATGGCTTGAGTTATGCCCACCTGATACAACGAATTGACGGTCCGGATCAGTGATCCGATCCCATCTATGAATGCACAACAGCCCGGAAAATCCAGGTTTCTCCGGACTGCTTATATAGAGCTTGCGTAAAAAAAACCGTTACGCTGTGATAGTGGTGGGATCCATGATCTGTCTCATTGGTGAAATCCAGTCCGTCCATTGGACTCAGCTCGAAAAACTGGTCAGAGATGGGTAGTTTCGGACGTTGTTTAAAGCGGTCCACTGATGATTTTCTTCCACCGTCCATCCTGCTTTTGAACGGTGATTTGCCTGTCTGTACGTGTATAGAACCTAACGGAAAGCTTAGCAAAGGTTTTAGCCATCTTCTTGAGTGAATGGACAGTTCAGATCATCCATTTAGGTCGATATGGTGGGCCATAACCCATCACAGCGTCCATTTCTGCGGGCGCTGGCGAGACCGAAGAAGGAAAGTCGGTCAGACCGACTTTGACCGAACTCACCTGTCCGGTGCGGCTCGGTCATACACCTGTTGTGTACACGCATCATGCATGTTGGTCCTATGGTGAAGTTTATGAGAAATCTGCGCCGTCCATCCATTTTATTTCCTCATTTAAGGCGTCGAGTCCAAAAGTAACCCCACTTAAGGATTTAAGGGGCTGATCTGTCCGTTGAGCCACTCCTCGGTGATCCAGTGGCCGAAATTTGATATGTATGGTTAATCTATGGTCCTCAGGCCATGTATAAAGTTTGGAGTCGATCCGATGGAGAAAACCCTGTGATCTTACATTCTAAACGCTTTTCAGGCCCGTTTTAGGGTGAGTGGCTAAAATTTCTCTGATCTCTGGCGTGTAATTCCTTGATATTGGTCCCATAGAGTCCCGTCCAATTCCTTGGTGATCATCGGAGCGTTAAATCTTGGCTTTTAGTACCTTATTTCGATCCAAGTTTGTAAATACACTCTGCATCACAAACACGATTAAATCAGTCCATTAAACGGTATCATGTTCATAAATCCAGGCAATAACCGGGGTCTGATATGCAATATTTGACCCTCAACAGATGGGACATTACAAGCTTAGCCGGGGTCTCCTTTGCTTGTTGTTAGTGTGCAGGTTCGAGGTGTTACAGTAGTTCGGAGTGGAGAACTGTCCAAATTTAGTCATCAACAACTCATATTTATAGCCTATAGGAGAATCACAATCAAAAATAAATTCCACAGATACGCAACTCTGTGTAATTCTGTGCGATCGTTTGATGGCATCGATAGATTGCCGATGATATCGAACTAAACATCAAAACGTTTTAGTGATAAATCATGAATTTTTTTAATGGTATCGAGGAGGACACCCAAAGTATCCAACGACAAACATGAGAAATTTTGAATTTGTATGATGACATTAAACCTGTCATCGACCGACCTATTGATTTACAGATTTAAGACATCAATCAATAGTGTTCACTTGTTTTTTGTTTTTTTTCTCTTAAACATGTAGAAGTAAGGGACATAATAAGCGAAACTCGAAATTTTTGTATAACTAGTTCAATCGAGTTGAATGGTTTTATTTTTTAAGTAACAAAGTTATAGGTGGTTTGCTCTCACCTTTAAAAAAAAAAAAAAAAAAAAAATCCAACAATTTATTATTTCGTGATGAAATACTACATTTTCGTACTGATTCACTTTCAAAAATGAAAATCGTGGGATATTAAATTAAAAAGGTGGACCTAAAAGTCTATTTTTTTGTTAACAATCATGAATAAAATTAAAAAAACAAAAACAAAAATTATTTATGTTGTAATATGATCGGTAAGACATGTAAATAGGATTATAATTTCTTGCATAATTGTCATATTATGTTATCTCGTGATCACGGAGGGATTGAAAATGTATCAGAGTTCTTGAAGTTTCATACATGTTAATAGAATGACATTTACCTACCCAAACTATGCCTTCCTGGCCATTCCTAGAATGTGGTTGTGAAGACATGGTTGAAATAAGACTAACTACTCATTCTATTCATATATATGAAGATTAGAGAACTCTAATGTATTTTTAATCTATATACAATTACGTGGTAGAGAATGCATAATATAATAATTACACCAGAAATCAGACTTCCATTTATAGGTCATATATCACATATGATATATATATATATATATATATATATATATATATATATATATATATATATATATATATATATATATATATATATTTAAATATTATTCTTTTTTTTTTCTTTATTGTTGTTAAGAAGTGAGGGACCAGGAACAAATTGTAGTGTTTTATTTTGAAAATCAAAAGTGGTTGGATTTTTTTAAAATAAAAGGTGGGAGCACATCACATATAATTTTGTTACATATAACGATTAAGCTGTACAACTCATTTGGACATGCGTCACAAAAATTAAAAGCATTGCTAATCATACGCCTCTTCACCCCTTCATGTAGAAGAAAAAAGAATAAAAAATATCAAACAACATAGAGTAAGAAGTAGAGGTGGGCATCGAGTCAAGTCGGACCGAATTAGGTCCAACTCGACTCAATTCGGTTTTTGCAAGTCCCTGATCCGAACTTAATCCAATTTGGGACCGAGTCTAACAGGGCTGACTCGATCTGAACCGATTCCTTACTGGCCTAACCCGAACCAAGTTGAATCGAGTTGAGTCTGTCCAGTCGATTCGAACTGGGCTGAGTCAAGCCAAGCCGCTTGAAGACTCTGGTGCTAGGAAGGAAACATGAGAGAAATCGGGAAAGAAAGAGGGAGAGAAAGGAGGGAAGGAGAGGAAGTCGACTCAGGCTGTGGTGCCGCATAGGTTCATCTGGTAGCATCGGCTTGGGTTGGGTTAGGTCGAACCGGATCCGATCGGATCGAGTTCCTACATGACCCCGAACTCGACTCGGTTTGGCATCAGATCCAAGTAGGTCTACTCGATCTAACCTGACCGTAGCTTTCGGTTCAGTTCGGATCAAATCCAACCGGTTCGGTTGAGTCAGATCCTGCCCACCTCTGGTAAGAAGATACATTTCCAAATAATAACATACATTAAAATGAGCCAAATGATAGAAGTGAAGTCTCGTAAATTTAAGACTGCACCTTGGTCATTCACTAGTAGCTTACCATTAAAAAGGTGGGACGCCTATAATGATTACGTGGGCCAAAAAGAAAATGGTCCTATCATCAGGAAGTCTACAATTTTGAAATAGATGGAAAGCCATTGGTTTGAATCAACTCATATTATGTGGCCCACCTGATGTGTGGATTGTTTTAACTTCGGCTGTAATAATCTTTATATTTATGGTCGACCTTATTCACGGTTCTGATCTTTAATTCATGTGACTCGTGAGGATAAAATAAAGCCGTTTGTATTTTATAGTAAACATGCAACGTTGTACGGATTTATTTTGTTATTGAATTTTATAAAATTAGAACCGTTTAGGAGGTGGGCCACATCATGAATACAACCCAGTGCAAAACCTAGCCCGGCAGAACAAAATGATGGACGGATTAAAAAGAAAAAGAGAGCACCGTTGGGTTTTTCAGAGGAGGCAGGGAGATCAAACTGCATTTCATCTAGACCATTGACCGTAAATGTTCATTTTCAATCGTGAGGATCATCCAATAGGGGAGATTTACTAGATGAACAGTTTAGGATACCTGGGGCCTGCCTTCCCGTGATCTGAACCGCTCATATGGTGGGAACATGATGGATGGAAGATAACCAAAGAATTCCCAAAGGTAAGATCATAATATGAGATTGGTCCACCTCAACTTGAATAATTGGCTGTAATCACCCATTTAGAAGCCACCGAAGGAATGGCTAGGATCTTCTGATAGGTTGCTACTCGGTCAATATCTTATTCATCGTATGTAGGGCTGTTAATATGAGATGGGCCACACGATGGAATGATGTACAAAAACTCTTCCACTGGAAGATCCTAAGTGTTTGATTGGTGGCTTGCAAATGAATGGTTAAAAATAATACATGGCCCAATTTCAGCATCCAATTGGAAAAGAAAGTCCAAGTTGGAA